>VMDO01019543.1:0-39495 GCA_007922755.1 Pedetes capensis
TAATTTCCTCTTGTGTTTATTGTTCATTTCTTTGATCTTATATGTGGAGCTGTCTTACCTTCCCTGTATGTGATGTTTCATTGAGGGTCCTCTGCAATGCTGGCTTGGTGACTGTAAATCTTTTGAACATGGCAAGTTATGGAATACCTTGTACTCTTCATCTATTTTAAAAGAAAACTTTGTTGGTTAATGTAATCTTGTTGGCAATTACTCTTTTCCAGAGCTTGGATGATGTCTATCCAAGCTTTCCTTGCCTTTAACATTGTTTTTGAGAAATCTGCTGTTACTCTGATGGATTTGCCTTTGTAGGTGAGTTGGCATTTCTCCCTTGCATCTTTCAGAATTGCTTATTTGCACTCTAGATTTAGCATTCCAATTATACTGTGCCTTAGGAAGAATTTGTTTTGGTCTACTCTGTTTGAGGTTCTTAATGATTCAGTTGTATAGGTATCCAGCTCTTATCTTAGGTTTGGAAAGTTTTCATCTTAGCTCAGTTGGTAGAGCGCTGCTCTGCAGTCTCAGAGGTCCTGAGTTCGATTCCCAGCACTGCAAAATGGGAGAAGGTTGTGGCAACCCACTCCCAAGGCAATCCCAAAAAAACAGTCAGACATTGAAAACCCTATGAGGGTCGCTATGAGTCGGATTCAAATTGATGGTACCTAACTAACAATATTTCTATGAATAAATTTCCTAATCCTTTCACATTATTTTCTGCTCCTCTATGGACCTCCTGAATTCTTAGGTTTCATTCTATCATTTTGTCACAAATCTCTTGAAAATCTTGTTGATAGTGTTTCATCATTCTTTCTATCTTGGCATGTGTGTAAATGTCTTCCACCTTTTCCTCAGCTTCAGTGATCCTATTTTCAGCTTCATCAATTCTTGAGACTGAAGATTTTACCATAATGCTTAGTTTGCTTAATTTTCCTTACATCTCAAGGGTTACTGCTTGATTTTTCTCCAGGTTTTCTAGTTCTCTAGAAAGCTGGTCTTCCAAATTAGATGCCATTTTGTCTAGTGAAACAATTGTCTTCATGGTGATGTCTTTGACATCTTTTAGCATATTTATAAACGGGGTTCTAAATTCTCCTTCAGGCATCTCCAGGAACCCAGTTTCCCTGATGTTTTCTGTTGAGGTGCTTTGGTCTATAGCCTCTTCCCATCCAGCATGTCCTTTCATGTTTCATGTGCTTTTCTGATTAGGCTTGCCCACTGCTTGCTCTGGGTGCTAGGTCCCACATCCTCTGTGTATAAAGAGGTTCTCCTTCTAACATTCCCATGAGTTGGGTGTTGAGAGATTATTGGCACTTCTCTCTCCCTCCCTCCACCCCATAGTTCATAGTCTCAATGTCCAGTGCCTAGCTCCTGCTGCAAACTCTGCATTCAGCACTGCCACCTTGGTTCTTCCCCATTTCCTGTGCTCCCAGCCCCCAATTTGTCCTAAACCTTGTGTCTTAGGCCCCCAGACCATGGCAGTAATTCTCCATGTCACAATTCCTACCAGGCCCCAGATGTGCCTTATTCTGAACAGGCTTTCCTAGGCTTAGGGAACCAGCAGTGCCCACTGGTCTTCATGGTTCCCTGGACTCTCCACCGTTCAGTTTCCCTCTCTCCAACTCACAGCTCCAATGGCACGAGGGCAACAATTTTCTCTCCTAGGAAAAACAAAACAAAACAAGAAATACCACTCACACACTCATAGACCCCAGGTCTGAGACCTTAAAATGGGACTGTGTCATTTGGTCTCTTCCTCAGAGTGTCCTGGAGACCTCTACTTTGCATAAACTTCCCTCCTACCAGGCATGACCACCTGAGAGTGCCCCACCACACTTTCCTCAGCCATGCATCCTTGCCGAGTAGTATTCCACATTACCTCCTTCCTGCCTCATTCTATCAGGGAAAGCCACACTGGGTCGTTGTTCAACTTAATCCCTACTGGTGTCTCCACCTATAATCCAATTTTCATTGTTCTCTGCTATAAAACTTCCTAACATGTAGTGACACCATTGATCTGAGATTTCTCAATTCTACCACATGGAAGGGGATTTTCCCTATATGCTCTCTCACTGAAAGCCTGCTGGTCTGGGAGAGGGGTTTCTCTGCAGCATCCCTCTGGTAGGGATGATGGCAGAATGTCTGTGCCACTCTCTCCAGCTGGACAAAGCTTCAAGGTACACTTGGCGGCCCACCATGAGGAGTGTACCAGCAGTGCTGCACGAGCTGGGTGACAATGTGTCACCTCCAGTCATTCTGAGGCTTATGCTCCCTGGCAGAGCTTACACCATGCTTAGGCCTCACCTCAGACTGCACAGCCCTAACCATGGTGGCAGATGACAGCAGGTTGAGTCTCAGATGCCACACTCACTGGCACATCCTGACTTCAGGCTCACTTGCTGATCCCACACTTTAGTGGGTAGGATGATGGTGTGTCACCCGCCAGGTGATCTGAGGCCTGCACTCCCAAACTCATGCCATGCTGTACTTGTATCACAAACTGCACAACCATGACTTCTGCAGTGGGGAGATGGTGGATTGTGTTGCTGGCACTGATCATGCTTCTTGTTTTCAAGGCTCACTTACCAGGCTCTCTCCATGAAATGTGTTGCCAGTGCCTAGTCAGCAGGATGCTGGTGGGTTGCCAGGGCTGTGCACCATGGCAGATCTGAGCCCTAGGTTCCCATTTAGAATTCTTCCTGTGCTGTATGCACTCCATTCTCTATGAGCAAGGTGATAAGGGATCATCCACAGCACTTTCTCAGGTGTGTCTCTAGTTTGGACTCCCCCTCCAAATTCTTACTCCACACTCTCTCCACAGTCTGTGCAACCCACATAGTGTTGGTGGATTTGTTGGTCTTATTGCTGGCTGAGTTCTGTGAAGGTATTAATTTTCTCTTCCTACTAAGACAATAAGAGAAGGACCTGGAAGCTCACTCCCCCCCAAAATCAATCCACCATTGAAAACCCTATGAATAGCAGAGAAGCACTAACAATACCATTTTTGCCTATGTAGGGTTGCTGGGCTGGGATTTAGCTCAGTGGATAGAGCGCTGCACTGCAGTCTTTGAGGCCCTGAGTTCAATTCCCAGCACCGCAAAAAAATGGGAGAAGGAAGTGGCAACCCACTCCCAAGGCAATCCGGAAGCACTCAGCCATTGAAAACCCTATGAGGGTCGCTATGAGTCGGATACCGACTTGACGGCACCTAACAACAACAACAACAACAAGAAGTAGGGTTGCTACTCGATGGATGGAACCTAACAACAACAACAACAACAACTAGGACACAGCTCAATGCTTCTGATGGAGATCTCTGACCTGCTGCACTGATTCCTTTCCTTTTTAAAAAAATTTTTGTGCAGTTGATGCTAGCTACCTAAGTCTATATTTATCTACCTCTCTCTCATCTTACTTTTAAAAAACTATATCTACATGTTCAGTATGAATTTTGAACCATTATGTAAGTTTTCCTGTTTCTCCAAGTCTCAAGGCGAGTGTTTTCTGTCCACCATCTCCCTTGCCTCCCCCCATACATGGATTATTAAATTCACAGTTTCTGTGGGTCAGGAGTCTAGACATACATTAACTGGATGCTTGGCTCAGGATCTTAGTCTCACAAGGCTGAGATCTTGTTGTTAGCCAGTGTATTTATTTCTAGAGATTTGCTTACATAGTCATTTCTGATGTTCATAGGCTGAGTTCTCCATTTTCTTGCTGGTTGACAACCAATGTTTACTCCATTATTTTACATTAAGAGTTACAAAGGCCTGGGCTAGGACAGGAGGGGAAAGAAATGCAGCAATGGGGAAAAAAAACACAGGAAGTCATTCCCCTATAATCACCCTACCTGAGAAATACTCTGTCTCTCAGAGACAAGGGGAACCATAACCATGAGTTCCCAGCTCAGGAAGCACTTTTTCCCCCATGGGATAGAGAATCCCTTCATCCATGTAGAATGACAAGCAGCCCGGCTTGGGTTGGCTCCTTCAGATCCCTCAGGTAGCATCATCAGGACTGAGTAGAAGCCCTTGTGGCATGAGATAAACCAAACAGTCCAACATAGCACCACATATTCTCTGAGCACTAAAATGTCATTGGAATCATGAAATTAATCCAGAATCTGCATACCCAATCTAAACAAGAAGATTTCTTGCTAAAATAATTTCAGTGGAACTCAGGGTTTCCTAATATAACAGCCAAAACTACAGGATATAAAAATGTCATCATAGCAAAAGCCAGGAAAATCACAATTTGAATGAGAAAATATAACTGATGCTAACTCTGAGATGAATAAGATGTTGAACTTACCTCTCAAGAATTTTAAACAACTATCATAAAAATGCATCAACAAATAATTATAAATTCTCTGTACATGAGAGAGGATATCTCAAGAAATAGGAAGTTAGAATAAACAAATAAATGGAAATCACAGAGTTGAAAAATATAATAATAATATAATAAGCAAAACTCAATAGTAGAGAGGATAGATAGGCTCACATACTATATCCTTCAAAATTATTTTTAAATAGACAAATAGATGAATAATCACATTTAATAAATGTTATTCATACTCCAGCCTCAAGACCACTACCTATTTCCACTGCACACTGTTCTCTCTCTCTCTGTCTCTCTCTCTCTCTGTCTCTGTCTCTCTCTCTCTCTCCCTCTCCCTCTCCTTTCTTTTCCTTCATAATATCCTAACTGGCCATTGAGATTCAAGGCATATTATAATCTCAAAATACAAATGCATTAATTTTTACCTTATTTTTTGTTAGAATAAAGCTGAGTAGACTGTTCTATTCATTGTTGTTGTTGTTAGATGCTGTTGACTCATGTATGACTTTTGGCAATTCTCATAGGGCTTTCAATGCCTGAGTTTTCGGGATTGTTTTGGGAGTGGATTTCTACATCCTTCTTCCATTTTTGTCGTGCTATTTTATCCATAGACTCCATGAAATGCACAAGATCATTCATAATACACATGGCAGACTCAAGCCAATGGTTTGAGTACTAATGATGATTATACAGAGATTTGCACTGTCTATGAAACTAAGTCTAGTAACTCTTTAAGTCGTCTACTTATTGCTAAATTGATCATTATTGTAAGATATGGAAAAATATCCTCATATAAGTAATAATTGTGAGATAAAGAAGGAAAAACCAGTGTTTATGAGTGCATGGTTAAAAGTATTTTGGTATTTTCTTCAAAACAAATATTTAAATATTTTTTTCTAGGATTTCTTCAATATATAGTATATTAGCATTCAGAATTGTTTAGAATATATGTATTTATCCCTTCACATATTTTTATCAATATTAGAGAATGTTGCTTCTTTTTTCATTTAAGGAAATTCTAGAATATAAAATGGTTCTTTTCCCTTAACACTGTTGCTGCTACTTAGCAATCATTAATAAATATTGGTCAAATAATTTTCAATTTAAAAATGCAAAGCTATACTTACCAATTACTGTGGATTTGGAAAAATACTCAAAAGAAATAATATATACTTTATATCAACTACTTTTTTCCAGGTAATTTTAATATTTTAAATACACATATGAACATATAATATTAAGTATCTGCTTAGATAAGTTATTCCCTTTGTTAAAAATGACCAAGATTACATGAAGAAAATATTACATAAATAGGCTCAAGTATGGTGTATTACAAACTTAAAAACTCCTGGGATTTTCCAGTGTGACTTAGTGTTATGAGAGGTTGACATCATAAATAATGTTTGCGGCCTGAGTAAACCAGAGAGAGGCAAAAGCAACCAAATGGCCAAATGGCAGAGCTTCAATAGTTTCTGAATATCTATAGGATGTGTGAAGTCCAAGTTCATTTCACAAAAAATTACCTATTACAGTCTATGGCCATACCACCCTGAACATGCCCAATCTTGTCTGAAAATTACCTACTGTGCATAAACTTATGTGGAAAAAATCAGAAAAAAAATTTAAAGAGGAAGTGCACAAGAGGGTAAGGGAGAACTTATCTGTGTAATGCACATAGGGAAATGTCACAATGAAAAGCATGTCAGAATGAATCACATTAAGGTGTACATTAAAATTTCCAATAAAAAAAGAAATATTCATTGATGGCCACAGCATCCAGGGATCAACATTCAACATTATATTACCTTTCTTTTCAGTATTTCTATGTGTCATTTTTCCTAGCTGTACTTACATACATAGCTTTACAGTAATTTAATGAGAAAGACATAAAATTTGAAAACACAGACAGGAGAATGAAGGAAATATCCAGAATTCCATACACAGATATATTCTCTTAATATCTTAACATGTTCTTTATTCTTTTTATCTATGCATGTTGATACAGTCTTTTATATTCTAGTTGTGAAGAATAGTTATCAGAGGATACTTTTGATGGAGGAAGGTATATACTATGATTTAGTACAAGAGGACATTTCGGTGATTAGGTTATTTATTGATTTTTTCAAGGGATAAATCAAAGAATCAAATTATTCAACATAAGATCTTAAAATATAACAAATGATTCAAGTTCCTGGGAAAAGAAAATGATTATTATTTTATGGGCACAATTCTGACTTTATGAAGAAAAATCCCCTTAGTGTTCCAAACATTTTAGTGAAAGCAATATTACACAGAGGTTAAGATTAAATCCAGGCTCTACCAACAACCATTTGGAGTAAAATAACCTTGAGGAAGTTATTTGATCTCCCTATATTTTGTGTTCTTTGCTGTTTTAAAGGAGTTGTATGTTTCGACAGAAACTGTGTGAACTACCCAGTATAGGAAAGCACTGTGTTCAGGAATGGCCAAAGAGTGAATATAGAAAAGAAACAGTTAAACTAAGCTTTGACACCAGACTACAATTGATACATTAAAACTTGATGAGTTTCTAAACCAGTAAGGAAAGTATATAAACAAGTAAGGAAAATATTTTAGTGATTAAAATTGTGAGCTTAAGTTCAAGAAAGATATTTTATTTGCTGCAACTATCATGGAGAAGTTATCTAGTATGGCCAAGCTTCAAGCTTCAATGGATTCACTGTAAATGAAGAGAGGTAAACTGAGATAATTCACGTCAAGTACTGGGCACAAAATGAGCACCCAATTTTTAGCCAAGCATGGTGGCATATGCTGGTAATCCAGAGCCTCGGGAGGCAGAGGCAGGAGGATTTTGGTTCAAGACCAGAGGCAGCCTGCAAAACTTAGTGAGACCCTGTATGAATTTAAAAAATAAAGAAAGGTCTGGGAGTGTGGTGCAGTGGCAGAGCACTTGCCAGGTATGCATGATGCCCTGGGTTCAGCCCCTCGGTAATGTAAATGAAAGAAAGAGTACCCAGTAAATGTTAACTGTATTTCTCTTAATATTAATAATATTAAGAATTTTTAATAATTCTAATACATTCTTCATCTTTACATTTTTAAACTTGTGTCACTTTTCAGTCATCTGAAATAGGTAATAAATCTCTGCTTGATCTCAAAGAAAGGATTGTGATGATGTTGTTAATTTTGAGCACTTGTGTACCTGAGAATTCATTTCTGCTGCTTTCATGAATGGAAGATGATTTGAATAGGTAAACATTTCTTCAATTCAAACTTATTTTCTCAAAGAATTATAGCTATATCTCTATTCTCCCCTTTATGATACAGAAGAAATCTGAGATTTTGTTTTCTTAAGGAACTTGTTTGTCTGTCTTGAGCCAGTGGAATTTGTTTTTAATGTGTGTCTCTTGTGGATAAGATATCACCTCTTTTCACTTATTGTACCGGGAATATTATGATCTTGTTTTAGATCTCCATAGATTTTTTCAAATCTAGATATTTTTTCTCAGGCTGTGTTTTAACATTTTTTTCTACTTTAAATGTCCACATTCCTCACTCTTTAGAACCCTCCATACCTATCTAAGTATGGAAAATACAAGCAAATCAGAAAGAAAAGGGGAGGGGATCAGTGGGTGGGAGCAGAGGTTGGGGAATATGGGAGGGTAGGGGAAACAATGTAGAGGGGGAAAGAGAGAGAGAAAACCCTCAAAATGTAGGATGCAACTACATGAGTACATGAAAAATATATGAGGAATGAAGATATCAATGAAAATATAACCCATGATTTCATATGACTTTTTACATGTTAATTAAAATTCCTACTATTTTTCTTTTCTTCTTTAGTTTATACTGTTCTGTAAAATATGTAAGATCATGAATGTGTAAACAAAAGTGATTTTTAAGTTGCATAATAGAAATAGCAAATGACTTACTACTCTGTACCCCACAACATTTATAAATAAAACAAAATAAAGAGAACCTCCCCAAAAAGTATACCTTTTTCATTTTTTTCCTTTGTCCTTTTCATTTGATTATAGTTAAGTTCTACAATAGCTTTTCAAGTTATTCCTCTGGCTTATGTACCATATTTAGTTTTCCCTGATGCCATTTCAAATTTAAATTAATTTACTTTTTGATTCTTCCTTATTGTATTTTTCTCCTTTTAAATTGCATATCTTCATTTCAGCTTATTGTCACCATATAACTTTCTATTCATATTTCATTGAAGTCATCATGTCTTTTGCTTTTCTAATCTAGATGTCAAACTATAGCATTTTTTTCTCCCAAATAATATTGCTATATTGATTTTGATTCTAAAGGATTTTTTCCTATTTTATAGCAGGAAACTTTTTACAGACATAATTTCATTCTCTCCCTTTTTCCTTTCTCAATATGAACATATGAAGATATAAGTTGTTGTTGTTAGGTGCTGTCAAGTCAGGTCCAACTCATAGCAACTCTGTGTAGAATATAATGACATACTCCTTGAAACTGTGCCATGCATATGATCTTTTTTATATTTAAGCCTACTGTTGCAGTTACTGTGTCAATCCATCAAGTTAAGGGTCTTCCTTTCCTTTTTTCTCCCAAACATGATGACTTTCTCCAAGGATTGGTCCCTTCTGACAACATGTCCCAAATGCATCTGATGCAATCTAGCCATCCTTGCTTCCAAGGAACACTGTGGTTGCCCTTATTCTAGGATAGATCTTCTCATGCTCTTGGCAAGGCATGGTATATTCAATAGTTGTCTCCACCAACATAATTCAAAAGCACCAATTCTTCTCATGTCTCCCTTATTCAAAATCCAGCTTTCGCAAGCATATGATGTGATTGAAAACACCATGAATCAGGCACACCTTTGTCTTCAGTGCAACATCTTTACTTTTCAGCACTTTAAAGAGGTCTTTTTCAATAGCTTTTGCCAATGCAATGTGTATTTTCTTTTCTTGAATGCTGCTTCCATGGGTGTTGATTGTAGAAACAATAAAGCAAAATCTTGGACAATCTCAATCTTTTCTCTGTTTATCATGAAGTTCCTTACTGATCCAATTGTAAGGATTTTTGTTTTCTTGTTGTTGAGGTGCAATCTATACTGAGTGCTGTGTTCTTCGATATTCATCAGTAAATATCAATAATATATCAATATATGTTGACAAATATATTCTTAAATAAGTAGATTTCTATCCAGATTTAGCACTGCCAATGGACAGAAATCACAGATTCTTTATGGCATCACTTTCTATTTACTTCAGGGATGGCCACATCAAGCTGCAGAGTGAGCTGATGTATGTGGCTTCAAGCCAGTTCTGACTGTGGAACAGCTTTATATGTGTATATATTTATTTTTCCCCCATAGTGCTCTGTTAGACCTACAGGAAAGCTTCTTCTATCCTCATGGTCCAATTAGCTATCATTGTAATATATGGTGCATGTGATAAAGTTTACTCAAACTCTTTTGCCTCAATTTACACACAGAGCACTTGACTTCATAGAAGTATATCTACAGGATTCACTATTGTTGTTAGGTGCCATCGAGTCAGATTTGACTCATAGTGACCCTGTGTATAATAAAACAAAACACTGTGCACATGACCTTTTTTTTTTAATCTGACAATGCTTCTCTGCTATTCATAGAACATTCAATGGCTAATTGTTCTGGAAATGGGTACCAGGTCCTTCTTCCTAGTCAGTCTTAGTCTGGAAGCTCAGCTGAAACCTGTCCATGACGAGGGGCCCTGCTTTTATCTGACTAACAGTGGAATAGCTTTCAGCATCACAGCAACATGCAAGCCCCTAAGGTATGGCAAACTGACAGACACATGAGTGCAAATGAAAGGAGAAGTCATGATGAGAGACACAGATCAGAAGACCCAAAATGATGGCTAGAATCTCAAAAACAACACTAATAGTAGTGACACCGATGGCCAGTATACTTATAGTCTCCCCACAGACACAGCAGTATGAATAGCTATTTATGCACCAGACTACCATTGCAAGAGTTAAGGATACCAACTAAAACACCACACTATACAGATTTAGAGTACTAATAAGAAAAGACACATTGAAGGAGGTAGGAAGGATGGCAAAGGATGCCACCCCTCCCCCAACTCTCAGTAACTGCAGCTTGGTGAGAAAAGCCTTTAATTTGGAAGAAGGTAAAGGAATTAAGTTCCAGCTTTAGACTTGAAACCCAGAACCAGGACTGTAATGATGAAGCCCTGTGCCAGGCAGAACCTCAGGATCTCTACCATCAGGTATTTACATCAGATGGACCCTCAGAATCTGTGTGAGCCAGGTGGCCAAGGGACAGCCTTCACCGCCACACACACCCTGAAGTTGACTCCACCCATCAGAGAGCAGTGCATAGCTAGCATAGGACTGTGCCTTGGAGCTTAGTGCTGAGCCCCCATGGAGAGATACAGCATCAGGCAGCAACCAAATTAGACATCACAGATTGAGTCTCGATACCTATGCCAGCATCAGGTGGGGAACTGTATCCCAGGAGAACTGGTGTTTCATCTTGCATTATTGCCAGCCTTGGAATGAGGTGTCCCTCATACTTAGACTGCCTAGGTCTGTGAGATACACTCCTCGCTGGTCCAGCCCAGATGTTCGGATGGGAGGCACGGCCGGCCATGCACACAGATAACTAAACGCAACTCACTTGGGACCCTCAGGTGAGGGGTGCGGACTCCTGTAGCCCTTGGGACTGCTATGAGAGGGAAGAAAGGAAAAGTCTCAGGTGCTTTTGCCTTGCAGGGACCAAAAACTCTCTATTGTCTTTCTGCCAAGAGGAACCCAAGTATACAGCTTAAAAGTGCAACAGCTCAGCTTACAAGTACAGCAGCTCTTATGCTGCCTCAAGGGCAGTGGTGGCTCTTCTGCCTCTGGCCCTGGGACTGGAGACTGTCCTCAGCTTCTGTCCCTAGGTGCTGGGCCAAGAGACTGTCCTCACCTTGATTGTAGATAGATTTTCCTCCTTGAGAGTGCCATCTAGTTGCCCGTGGTCTGATGCTGGAGAGAGTTCTTGTTATCTTGATGGTCCAGTTCAGAGAGGGAGATGTTGTCATCTTGATGGTCAAATCCAGAGAGAGTCCCTTCTTCATCAGTGGTGGGGCAGAGAAAGACAGAGCTGCTGGAGTGAAGCTCCTTATATAGATGGCTCGAGCCAGTCAGCATCAAGTCCTTTGTTTGCTAATTGCCTATCAGTTTCATGGGGTTTGTGAAGGGTTTTGAAAAAGTGTCCAATCTTTCATTTTCCCTAGATTGCTAATTTACAAACCAGATCTTCAAAAGCCATTTTCCCAGTTTGGGGATTTTTTGCCAATTTCTTCCCAATTTCTCCATACACAGGTCCCTGCAGCTGTGAGACCTAGGTGAAATCCAATTTAGCATCAGTCTTACCTGCCAGGAGCTGTCCCTGCCACACTCTCCATGTTGGGGGAGGCACAGCTATCCCTAGACCTGTACTCATAGACAAAGCCTCCATATCTTTCCCAGCACTAGGTGTAGACATATACTGCAAAGGATGTGCTTGTGTTTTGACCAGCATCACTGCCAGCTGTGGTGTGAGCATGGGTACACCACTGAGATTTTGAAGCATAGCATAGCTTGGAGCAATACTACATTGGCTAGTAGAACAGGGTGATAAGTATAACACATTGCCTCAGAACTCAGTGTCAGGCTAATGAACCTACCACTGGACAGAGTGTAATGGTTCCCATCCCCAGGACAGTACCAGTGGGTGGAGCATCTGGAACATCCCTGGTGCCAGAGGGAGATATCTGGCCCCCATCTATTAGACTTATATTCCAGCCAGCATCACCTGTGGCTGACTGTAGCAGTCTTGAGTCATACTATAGGACTGTGGACCTTAGTATTACCTCAATGCTGTGCTGGTCTCAGGACTGTTCACCTCATTTCTCCCTTGCCTTCAGGTAGCACAACATGGAAAGAGTAACTGCTTGGGGGAAGAAAAGAAAGATGTGCAGCAAGTCCTGTTGTAGAAGCCTGGGGCTAGTCCTCCATACCCTGCCTTAGGCAGAATCCATCTGTACCAACCACAGGCCAGTCAGGGTGGACAAGGATTCTGGGCCCACCTAGCCACAGACATAGGTTTCTGGAGATAGAATACTCTTTTTAGGTGCTCCCTGGTTTATGCTGAATATCAGCTGTGGATTTAGGACAATAATGGGCTTGGACTGCCCTCTAGTGCTGAAATAGCAACAACACAACAAAAGCAGACTCAGCAAATCTGGCTTTAGAGTGCCATTGAGTGGTGAAATAGTGGAAGTGAGGATAGACTCAGAGAAAATAAAGAGCCTACTTGGAATTTCTGGAAAAATAGACACAAACGAAGATAGACGAGAGAGGTGGATCCTTCAGTGTCCACAGGTCATTACAAACTGACAAGCGTCAAGAACTTTCAGGGAAATATGATTTCACCTAATAGTCAAAATAAGACATGAGGAATTGATCTTATAGTAACCAATATGGGAAACTCTCAGGTGGAGAATTTAAAATGACCATTTTAAGGAAAACCAGAAGTTTCAAAAAGACAAAGATGAAAGGTTTAATAGTCTAACAAAGAAACTGAACAGAACAATGGAAGAAATTTTTAAAAAATCAAACAGAAATCCTTAAGCTGAAAAATACACTGTGCAAAATCAAAAACATGATAGAGGATATCAATAGCAGAACAGATCAAATAAAAGAAAGAATTTTTGACCTCAAAGGCAAATTTTTTGAAAATACAGTCATGAATAAGATATGGACATCTACATCCCCAGGTTTATTATAGCATTGTTCATAAAAGCCAAGGTGTGAAAAAACCTAAGTGTCCAACATCTAGAGAATTGTTGTGTTGTTGTTGTTGTTAGGTGCCATCGTAGATAAATAAAATGTGGTACATACACACAATAGAATACTGTTCATCCACAAAAGTGAATCAAATCATTTCATTTGCAACAATATCAATAGAGCTGGAGGCCATTATTTTAAGTGAAATAAGCCCAGGCACAGAAAGGTAAGTAGCATATGATCTCACTCACATGTGGAACTAAGAAAGTTCATTTTGTAGAAGTTGAGCGTAGAATATTGATTACAAGAGATGAGGAGATTAAGACAGAGGGAAGAATGAGAAAAAGTTAACCAAAGGATGATGTTATACCTGTATAGGTATATAAAGTTCTGGTGCACTCCTGCACAGTAGGATGACTATAGGTAATAGAAACACACTATATATTCAATGCTAAAGATAAATGAACTATCGAGCTATGAAAATATATGGAGGAAGTCTAAATACATAATACTAAATGAAAGAAGTCAATCTGAAAAGTTTGCTTACTATATGATTTTGACTATATGGCATCCTAGAAAAGGCAAAACTGGGGAGAAGGTAAAAATATCAGTGGTTGCTAGGGATAAAGAGGGAGAGCAGAGCAAGAGGATTTTTAAGGCATTGAAACGCTTCTATAATATACCACAATGATGGACACATACTACCATACATTTG
Organism: Pedetes capensis; assembly: GCA_007922755.1. NCBI lineage: Eukaryota > Metazoa > Chordata > Mammalia > Rodentia > Pedetidae > Pedetes > Pedetes capensis. The sequence continues at coordinate 13,829 of VMDO01019543.1, forward strand.
CCCATAACATATACAACATCAAGACTGAACCCTAGTGTAAATTATGGACTTTGGGCAATTATAATGTGTCAGTGTAAGCTCACCTATTCTAACAAATACACTACTGTAGTAGGGGAAGTCAATACTAGGGGAGTGAGGAAGAAGACAGAATGACACAGGAACTCTAGACTTTCTCATTTTTTCCATTAATCCAAAACCGTTCCTTAAAAACAAAGTTTGTTATATTATTTTAAGAAGGAAAGGAAAAACAGAGTAGGAAGACCATTATGGAAGGAAACAGGGTTTCCCACAGCTTGAATTTTCTCTCAATCATACCATATCTTCCTCGACTTCTCAGCTTTCCCAACACTTTCTGCAATTTGGGCTACAGTTATGGCTCCTCTGGAGGCAAATGGGTATATTATCAAACAGACTATTCTAAAAATATTGGAATCAGAGAAACAAGTGGGACAATGACCTGAGGAAAGTGAAAGTCATGAAGTATGTATAAGCCTCATATGTGCTGTTTTTATAACAGAGTATGAAGGAAAATCATATCCCTGCATGGGCGTTTGTGAAGGGCAAAGGGGCTCAGCATCTGGCAGATCCCTCTTTAAATACAAACCCAAAGTACCACTTTTCCCTGACAAAATATCATTGTAAACTTCTCTGGCTTACGGAATTCAATCATTTTATATTCAAGGCAAATTGATTGCACTTGATGTCTGGCTATCTCTCCAATTGTCTTTGAATTTCCATTACTGACAGTTATTTAACATCTGACAGCAATTCAGTTTCCCTGCCTATCTTCCTTTTCTGTTTCATTTTATAAATGTAATGGTAATTCATAGTCAGAGTTTCTTGAAAATTCCTTCCTTTACCCTCAGATTCATTTTTTTCATTTCTCTGATTAATCTTCGGGTGTTTTATTAGCCTTAAAGCAGATTCTCAGTCTCAGTACTAATGACACATGGAGCTGGATAATTCTGTTTTGGGAGCTCCTATGCAATGGAGGATACTTAGCAGCATCCTTGGCCCCTCCCTACTAGAGGTTAATAGTGCTCCCCTCAGGGTAACAACCAAAAATGTCTACACATACTACCAAATGTCCCCTTAAAGGCAAAATCATCAAAGAGTTCAATACTATCTTATGGATTCATCCTACAGATCATCAACAAAAGTAATGGGAAATATGGAGCTTTATAAAATTCCTTGTCTCATCCCACCAATTACTATCCAATAAGTTTTTATTGATCATTAATCATTCATCATTACACTTTGTTAAGGATCTTTCTGTAATTTCTAACTCTGTAACACATAGCCAGGCCAGCCTCTTCGAAGACAAAGAAAGATGTCTCAATTCACCTGAAATGTAGTCTCTTTAGCTCATAAAAATTATTGGAACAGATTATTTACCATTAAACTAGTTATGTCTATCCTTGACTCATTTTAAACCAATCCCTTATGTTGATGAAATGGGTAGAAAGACTATATCACTCTTCTCTTAAAATTTAGAATCTCTTTTGTTTGGGAAAGTTGTAGAGAAGTACAAAATGTTGTAGAAAAGTACTACATATCCAAGAATTAAGAAAAATTTTCCACTTAAAATGTTAACATTTGTGCTTCATATATAAGCTAAATATTCCAAATAGAACAATTTTCCAAAGAAGGTTTGTTATGAATTTATAGTAAGAATATCAAAGGGTTTTAATACTACAACTTGCATACATTTTAGAAGACCCATGAATGTGTTATTGGAAATAACAGTGACTTATAATAAATCACACATGTAGTCTAAGACTGAATATCACTCGGTCAAGTGCAAATAAAGGTATTACTTCTTCATAATCTTCTTTTAAAATAAATCCTCATAAAGATGCATTTTCTTGTAGTTAGTGTAGCAGAACAGATCAAATTTGTATAATTAGGTAAACTCAACATAAATTATGGTGACTACTTGATTGTAACCTACTTCACTATAGCTAACCTCATTCAGTGCATATTGCAAGAAACTTGTTATTCATGATGGTCCTCTACTTTTCCTTAGCTAATTAAATGAAAAGTAATTACGGAAGCATATTCATAACAATTTCCTTATTAGAAGGGGATTGAGCAGGAATCACTATTTGGCCATCAGTTCTATGTTTAAGCTAACAGACCACATAGCCAAGTGGGTGTGGAACACTCAAAACCTACAAATAAAATTATAACACATTTCCTTATGAGATCAAGTGTGTCTAAGGGGATAAAGTAAATTAATATGTATAATTAGCATTTCTTCAGACAACCTAGGCTGATAGCATATACTACATGTCACCTTAGTCCTCATATGCTGTATTTTGAGTTTGTACTTTCTGGGACAATATTACATGATAATGTGTTATCTGAATATTTTATCTTTCTGAAAAAAGATTATACCATTGCCTTCATGAGATTATTTTGGATGGTACAAAATAGTCCTCCAAATCCTGGTTTACCTACTGATTTTAATTTAATTTGTTTAAAATTTCCTTCCATTTAAAATCAAAGGACAAAGCTGCACAAAGGTGGGTGTAGGACACATGCTTTTAATCCCATCAACTAAGGGAGTCAGAGGCAAGAAGATCAAAAGTTCTAGGTCAGAGGCATCCTGTGTAAGTTAGTGAAACCATGCCTCAAAATAAAAAATAGAAAAGGGGCTGGAGGTGCCGCTCAATGGTAGAATGCTTGCAAAGTATGCACAAGGCTCTGGCTTCAACCCTTTAGTACTGCTAAATGCACACACACACACACACACACACACACACACACACACACACACACACCTAAATATCAGAGGACACCATCAGCTATGTGAAAGCAAGTTTTGGTATAGCAGAGAAAATTTCAAGAGGCTACAAAAGCCATGAGCATTCCTTTAAAGACCAAAAATTAACAGAGACCAGGAGAACCAGAGAAAAGAAGAAACAATTGGCCCATTCCACAATCCTACCAGAGGTCAACCAGGTATATCCAATTTCAGTATTAAGGACAAGACATTCATTTGTTGCTAGGCTTTTTATGGGTTAATTGACTCCAAATAATTTTATGTAGCAATTAAATTAACAAACAACTTTCAACTCATATTTTTCAGACAGAATTTACAACCAATGCCAAGGGCGTTGAACATCGTACCTACACTTACACTCTGAAGAACTGAGAGAAGCAAATTCAAATGGCCTTCCAAGTATAGAGTGAAACTCAAAGTTAATAAACTAGTATTGAAATGTTCAATGTTTACTTTTGACTTAATAATCTTTTTCATTATCTATAAGCCAACAATTTGGCAGCAGAGATGAAGAAAATTCTCTATTATATTCTCTGTATTCTCTTTGATTTCTTTGAAATTCATCTTGAAATGCTGTGCATGTTCAAGAGATCTATTGTACAACATGGCAACTATAATTAACAGCAGTATAACATATTTTTGGAAATTCTAGGTAGATATTAAGTGTTCTTGTACCCCAAATGAAAACTATATGAGGTAATCCACACATTAATTCCAAAGATTCAGTCATTCCACAGTGTATGTATACTTTAAAACATCACGTACAGAGAAATACATACAATTTTATCTATCAATCTAAAAATAAGTCACCATATTTCTTTTACTTTAAGCATGAACTTCTTGAACTCATGCCAACTTTTTGTATAATGAAGAGATAAAAGCTGTGCATATATTCTCTAGTGGAGACTAATATAATTCTCTCCACCTCCCTTAATGTTAAAGCTTTGGAAGTAGAGAGAGCCTTACTAAATTGCAACTGCTCTGATGATTCCCCAGGTAAGGTAAAACTCACTCCAATTCTATTGACATAATGGTTTCTAGATCTCAAGTGATTTGATTTTACAAATTAGAAAGGTGTTATGTATAAAGTTATCATGATGATCTATGGTTCCTAAGTGAATTCATCAGGAAAAACATCTGCAAAAAATCAAACATTCTAAAACTCTGGGTTTCAATTTCAGTAATCTAAAAATTTGCAGACTAGGGGGAAAATGCTTTAGTAATCCACCAGGCAAGCATTATAAAAATGATCTACTCAACTGGTTTTTGGTTCTGATTCTCTTTCTCTCCCTTAAGTAGTTATACCTCCTCTAAGCAGCTAGTTATCATTGATGTTATATTAATGATTAGAAGATTAAAACTATAAATATATCATGGTAAAAGTGATTTTTAAGAGTGAGAAGACTTAAGAGTGAAAGGTTTGAATACCATGTATTATTTTAAACCTAAGATATTATATACACTCTTAAAATCATGTAGGAACTAATTATAAATATGGTAAGATCAGGCAAATATGGTATATTGTTTCTTTTTATGTAGGACTAAATTTCCTTCTTTTGAGAAAATTACCCATTAGCTCATAATATACAACCCTTTTAGCTCAATAACAAATTTAAAAGATAGATGTGCTATACTTTTGCAAAATTAAAATATTGTTCTTTAAGAGTTAAAACATGAGGCCAAAATAAGCTATATTTAATTTCACATTTTCTGTCTTAGACTACTCTTATGCATGCAATTATCTTGTCTAAGTTTGTTCCTTACTTAAATTGGAGGTTTAGAGAGGTACATAGTATAAAATGAGAGGTAGATCAGCCTCAGGATAAAAAAGGCTAATACTCAAGTGTTTGCCATTTTTCTTTAGAATCCTTTATTGTTCACGCAACTGGCTTCAAATAATTTATTAAATATAAACTTGTTTGGAAAGTAAAAAGACATAAAGGCTGAAAAATGTCTACAATACACACTTCTAGATTAACCATGAAGAGTCATATTATTCTGTTTAACATAAGGACTGTGGACAAATCTGATATTTCCCCTTAAAAGCAGCAGTGAAGAATTAGAATCTCTACATTACATGAGAATAGAAGTTTCTGTTATGTTAGTTTTAGTTTGATTTTATTACAGTTTTTGAAACCTAGGAAAACCAACTCCAATTTTGTAAGTGCCTCAAGAAAAATTCCTTGTGTCTTGATAATTATTGTCACCTGAATAAATGTCATATTAGTAACTTTTGAAAGATGTTTTAGTTCCTATAACAACATAACTAAACCTCAAAAACAAATATCATAAACAATAAAAGGTTTTTGTTTGAGATTCTTATATGACCTGGCAAACAAATATCCATCAATTAAATTGAAAATATCAGTTAAAAATATATTTACATTGTTGTGGAAAAGATCTCTGGAACTTTTATCTTGCAAAACTGAAACTCTGTACCCATTAACTTGTCTTTCCTTTTATCCTCAGCCCTTGGCAACTACCATGCTTTCTGTGTCTGTCAGTTTGACTACTTACATATAAGTGAAATTATACAGTGTCTTTTTGTGACTGGTTTATTTTATGTATATAAACTTTCAAATACATGGGGACCAAAGGGAAATACTTGGCTTTCTGGCACTTCAACCAGCCCTTGTTGACCAGTAGCTTCATGTGAGTAAACAGTGTAATGACTACTAAAATGCTGTTTTAATTTTAGTCTACATGACTAGAATTATACTGTTCAAATCACATTATATAAAACTTTCACTCTGCTCTAAACTGCTTATATCATAGTAAAGTATTATTTCCAATTCTGACTGCCACATTATAAGACCCAACATAGAATACATTCTGACAAAGACGAAAGGCATGGTATTCTTTGATTAAGAGAAGCAACTGAAGGAGCTAGAAACTCAAAGGGACAAAAGAAAAGCTGACAGGAAAATATAATAGCTGTTCACATACATAAAATGATGCCTAACAGGAGACTATTTGTTCTTATTACTTCAAAAATCAAAATGTGTACTTGAAGATGCAAGGACCTCAGAAGTTTCTATTACTTAGAACTGTCCAGTGGAATGGACTCATTTGATATGTGGACTTTCCCCTTTTCAGTTGATGCTCCAAAGAGAGAGTCAATGCATGAATATTGTAAAAAGGAAATTACATTACTATGGACTCTAAACTACTTTAGATTTAATATGCCAAAACTTTCATTTTCAAATACTGGAATAAAATTAGTCCTGAATTTCATAAGACTAACCTATTTCCCAGTTCTAGTAAGGACTGCATGTGTACAAATATCCACACAGAAAGTTCATTTTTTAAACCTCCTAGTAACAACAAAAGTAACCAATGTCAATTCCCTCCCCTCAAAATATGTTCCCCATTCCTCCTATCAAATAATTACCTAAAAGCACTGAAGAATTATAAGTATAAAAGTTAAGCATCACTAGTAGCCATTAGTACTTCTCACATTCTCATCTTTTGAAATTCTGTTGATTACTTTTGTCATTTTCAAGATGTCATCACACAAGTTATCTTTGAAAAAATACATTTTCTAAATGCTGCTGGCATGAAGCCTACTGCAGTCAAAGTCAGTTTTCAGGAATGGCTGTCTGTTAATCATATATCTCTGCTTTGCATAGTTTTTGGCTTTGACAAAACAAAAACATCATTTTCAATATACCTGATTACAGAGAAGGCATAGGCAATAACTTCTATTTTATGAGTAGCACTGAGAATTATTACTACAAAATCTCTTCACAATGTTGAGCAATATTGGATCAACAGAAAGCAATCACTTAGGAGAAATTTTGAAGTGGGATATATTTTTAAGTATATTTCATGAGAATGAATTGATAGCTAAGAGTGAATTTGTTAGAGTAGAATATTATTCAGCCGTAAGAAGAAATGAAGTATTAATACCTGCAACAATAGGAACCTCTAAAACAATGTGCTTAATGAAAGAAATAAGACAAGAAAGGTCAGGCACTACATTGTTTCATTTATATGAAACATTTGAAATAGAAGGCATATTAGTAGTTGTCAAAGGTTGGAGGAAGGAGGAATCAGAAGTGAAGTTCTAAAGGGGATGCAGCTTTAATCTGGGGTGATGAACATGTTTGGGGACTAGACAGAGGTGATGATTGCATAACACTATGAATGAACTAAGTGCTCCTGAATTTAAAAGGATTAACTCTATGTGATTTTTACTCCAACTTAAAAATGGATTTGTTGGGAGATGAGTTCTGAATATCCAGTCATATTGCAATATTTTAAAGTAAAAATGACATGTATTTAATGCCTTTTATTCAAATATTCCATTTTTGCAAATTCACACACTTGTTAAAATTGATTGTTACCCTGAAATCAGTGTTCATGGTGCTTTCTTGGTCATTTACAGATAGTCACAGAATGGCAAAACATTTGAGTCGCCCAACGTTCTCATTTGCAGCTATGGTCATATATGGTGACACTCTGTATTCTTATCCTGGTTTGCATATTACAAACAAGTGTCTTTTCCATGGCCTCTTTAGTGCCATTTTTTGGGGGGGTGTTTCCCCCTTTTTTGGTTTTTGGTGATTTCACTCTTTAAAATGACTCCTGAGAATGGTTTTGAGGTGCTGTCTAGTGTTCTAAGTGTAAGAAAGCTGATATGTGCTGTATGCAACACTTGCCAGTGCTAAACAAGCTTTCTTCATACATGAGTTACAATACTGTTGGCAGTGAGTTCAATGTCAATCAATATATAATAAATAATATATCCATAAACAGAACCACACACAAAAGAAAGCTATTCATTGATAGAAATGATGCCACAAAAAGCTCTCATAACTCTGTATTTCCCCCAAGAGCCATAATTCAATATTCACCAATTCAATGTTCCAGCTGCCTTTATAGAACATAACACCATGAGTGAGGAGACTCAAATGTATATATAAAGAAATGTATAGATGTTTACGAATATTAGTGTGTAGTAAAAACAAAACAGTATTTTCATATGAATAAAAACTTATGCTCCTATAAAAATAAAACACAGAGTACTGCATTTTAGTAAGAAACAAGTTACAATTTGGGTTATTTTCTATACAGATAGCAATGGAATACACACATAAAATATGCTTTGGTAAAAAGTGGTACAAAGCATATAGTTAAATAAATTTGAAGAATTTCTAATTTATACACTAAAAGAAAATATTTCTTCTTTCCTTTATGGACACAAACAAAAAATGAATGAATTCTAATATATACTGCCACTTCAATAAAATATTTCTACAAAACAGGATGGTAAAGTGTAAAACCATACCTATCATAAAGTCTTTGTAGCAACCTTCAACCTCACAATCTAGAAATCATATTCTACAAAGCCGTGCAATCGTTATTCTCAAAAATTCATATTCTGATGCCTCTGAGTAAATGTCATTGATTCTCTTTATCACTGGCAACCACTGTACTAAAAACTGAGACATCTCTATTCAAACAATAAATCCTGTTCCATACCAACAAAAGCATTGTTATGTATACACCTCTGAAATAATTCCAACCTGTGTCTAGTTTTACAGCATATCATAAAGTTGTATCTTATTCACACAGATGTGGGTTCCTCCTTGCTGTCAATGACACTTAAAATTTTTGAAGCCTAAAGCCAACACCAATTCTACCACTTCCTCTGAATTCCTTGTTGTTGTTGTTGTTGTTAGGTGTCATTGAGTTGGGCCTAACTCATAGCAACTCTATGTACAACAGAACAAAAAACTCCCCAATACTGTGCCATGCCTGACACTATATAGGTGATTCTCTGGTTTTCAATGGCTGATCATTTTCTGATCATTTTGCAGGATTGTTTTCAGGAATATATTACCAGGTCTTTCTACCATTTTTTTGTGGTGCTAGGGATTGAACCCAGGGCCTCAGAGAGCCCAGATCAACACTTTATCAACTGAGCTAAACCCCAGCCCCTATGAATTCCTTAAATAGCTTAGTGGGATGCCTACAGGTTGCAATAGATGGTGACAGTGTCCTAGAATCAGTGTTCCTTGATTATATAGTGGTCCAATGTTCTTTCTTAGACGTTTAGTTCTATGAGCCTCAAACCGGTCCAAGATCAAAACTGGCAACTGCTTGAAATATTCATTCTTTCCAGCGTGCATTACTCTAACACCCATTCTGAAATTTTTCTTCTATGTGGCTGCTTTATACTTCCTGCAGGGAGATCATGTTTGACATATTCAACACCTTTTAACTTTTCTTTTTCTTCAAGTCCTTTATATTTCTCAGCACTACAGCCTTATTTTGTAGTACTTTCATGTGGTCTTATAATTTGTTTTAAACCTTGTGTTTTGGCAATGTATCTGTGGTTTCCAGGCAATAAATGATGATCTTACATTTAAATCTATCAGGTTGGAGAAATCACAAAATTCTGTACCTTGAATCATCTTTCATGCAACCTTTCATTTTCAATTTTTCATAGTGATTCAAAAGATACAAAACTAATCATTGCCATTTTCTTTTGTTTCTTTTTAAATGTTTGTTGTTATGATACTACACTGCTAGGGAGTACCATCTCTGCTATATAGGAATTTTTTTATCCTTTACCTAAACTTTACATCTGTAACAATAGCACAAGATAAAATTTTTTATAAAAGTTTATGAAGAAGGAAGATGTTGGTGGAAATGTACCAACATATGTAAAATAGGACATAAACAACCTATTAAAATTGTAATAGGAAGAAAATGTGGCAACATCACTAAAATGCTTTAAAATTAATGTGTACTACATAAATGAATGTGAGAAGGACCTGGAAGCCCACTCTCAAAACAATCTTGAAACAATTAGCCATTGAAATCTCTCTGAATAGCAGAGAAGCACTGACATAGGGCTGGGCATGACCCAGAGTCAGGGAATGTTTCATTCTGTTGTACATAGGGTCGCTCTGAGGTAGACCTGACTCTAAGGCACCTAAGAACAACAACATAAATAAAAACTATTTCTATGACATTACAATGAAGTTTTTAGTTTTGTATTTAGCCTACATCTTCCTCATGTAAAGTGAGAAAACTTTCTACAATGTTGATTTATGTTGTTTCTTCTTTACTATGGAACATGAAAGCTTACAAAATACTAATTCTCAAGACCAATTTAATCAAAATTTCTGAGTTTTGATCCAATCCCTACTATCTGTAAAAGCTCTGGATGATTGGACTGTGTAATGGCAGTGGAGAGCTGGGTTGAGAATCATCAGTCAAGACCTTCCAGGACAATGTTAGGCAGCAGTACCTACAACACAAACCCTTGTCTTCTCTGTGTGAATTTAGTGAGAATGATGTCAGGTTTTGACTTTAAATGTCATAATAGACTGTGATTTCAGATATTCTCAAGAAAACATACTTCTATTCCTAATAAAGACCACTTCTGTATTTAGCAATTAATATTTGCTTTAAAAAATGTTCAGGACTTTTGTATTCAGTATCTTGTTTTCTTCGGTGCCATTTGATGTGTTTATCTTGGATTCTACTTTGGACTATGTCTAGGTTTTATTTTTATCTATCCAATATTGTACATATCCACTCCATTACTTTTTAGCATGTTAAATTATTTAGTCTTAACTGTTGTTTGGAAAAGACATGATCTGTTGGGCACTGGCACGTTAAAATAAGCTTTGGGCTTGGCATCTACAAACCTATGTTTGTGTCATTTCTCTTGACAACTCAATTTATAAGCTATTCTCACTTTGGGAAAGTAATTTAACCTTTTCTAAATGAGATATCTTATCTTTAAAATGGGGATCATAGTACCATGAACCTCAGAGAATTGTTATGAGGATTAAATATAACAATTTTCTTGAAAGTAGTTTGTAAGGTGTAGAGTTCTAGATAAATGACAAAATGATAGACATTGTGTAAGTGTAAGAGCTGGGACTAGAAACCAAGCCATCTAATTCCTAGAGTCATGTATTTTCCATCCATGCTTCACACTTTAAAACGATATGCAAAGGGAGAGTTTTGGGAAGCGATGGATGTCTCTTTCAATTGTGGACCAAGCTAGTCCTTCAACAAGGACTACAAAGGAGACAACAAAAATTAGGGGAAGAGCTGTTATATTTTATGTCTTTATGTTTTTGTCTCTCCACAAGGTTTTCTGTCAATCATTTCCCAAAGGCCAAGAAGCTAGAGGCAAATCTCCTGTATCATCAGTGATTAGTTGAACACACAAAATGAAACAAATCTATAATGTCACCATGGCAACCAGTAAGGCCATATCATACTCATCTACATTTTTTACAGTATGTTTTTGTTAAAAATTGGCCTAAATGTTTGTGCAATGAAATTTTTGAATTATGGAATCTACCCCATTCTGAACCTACTTTTTCATTTTGTTTTCTGTCAGTTCTCTTTTGCACAATTTAAAATTATACCACAAATTACACAGTGTGCACAACTTAAAATGACACAATTTCAAACTACACAACAAAAAAGGGCATTTAATTGTAACACAATTAAGCAAAGCAGGACAATTGAGCATCAGATGGGCATACTGCTTTCCCAAGGGAGCTGCCAGTTAAAGGTTTCATGAAGAAAAAACCTTCTGGGTATTTTTTTCAGTATATGAAAGCATACATACACATATTCACATTTTGCAATGCTTGGTCTCTCTCTCTGTGTGTGTGTGTGTGTGTGTGTGTGTGTGTGTGTGTATTCTTTATTATCTACTTTTTTATTTCTGTAGGCAAGCTTAATAAAAGTGAGATTTCTAAAGATAAAGAATATGTGTGTATTTAAATTTTAAAAAATCACAAGCATTATTTCCAAAATGTAAAGCAACAATTGTATTAAATGTATGAGTGTAGGGAGAAAAAGGAACAAGGCCAGAGAGGGGTAAATAGAAGTGGAGGGGTTTGGGAAAGTAGCAACATTTTCAGTTGGTAGAACAGAAGTCTCTTGGAAGCTCCCTTCATTCAAACATATGCACCCTGCCTTTCTGTGTTTGGGTGAGCCAACAACTTTCCTACTTTTCCTTGAGTTAATTCAAACACATTTTTTGCAATTACATCTGAAATGCTTCCAAACAATAATAACCTACAAGCTAATGAGGCTAAGACTGCAGTCCCAGAAAACCACAAGTGGCCTACTATTTTTCCTTATCTTTATTCTATTTCTTTCCTTGGTATTCTCCTTGAGGTTAAGTGAAGTTTCACTCCACAGTATACCATTTCCTACCAAGATCTTAAACTGCTTTCTCTTGCTGTGCTATCACCAAATCTCATGGCACTGAAGCTACCAGCTGAATTGAGAATTCTTTCTAGAGCTCTCATCTGATCACAACACGTTAGTTTCATTTTTGTTCATAAAACACCCCCTTGCACTTGTGAGTTTTACAGAGATGAAACATAACAACCATTCTTTCAATGTCTACTCACAATCCCCACCCCCACCAGGGTTTATACACAACTGCAAGGTGGGTCTGGCTGGAGGATCAGTCATTGATAAATAACTCTGTCCTCCAAAATTTCCTCTGCTGTGTTTTCAGCCTGTTCTTCATTTAATAAATCCTTCTTTTCCTCTTCCTGGTGATTCTTCAATCCTCAAACCAGTCTAGTTGACATAAAGTTTGTGTATCACCTTGAAGTTTGTTGCCACACTATCACTAAACATATTTTCTCTAAAAGGTGACCTTCAAAAAGAATGAATCCCATAGATCCATTATGTGTCATTCTCCACAGTGAGACAGTGACATTTTCTCAACAACATAAACTTTGGTGACAGATTTATTCTGTCATCACAAGCACAAGTACACACTGAGCTTATGTCCTGATTCCAATTGACAATGACAGAGCCGTGAGTAAGAGACACAAAATCAAAAGTAATCATTGAAATAAATCCTCGCAAAGGCTACTTCTATTTTAAAAATATGACTCTGACAATTAAATTTAAACAATCTTACTGATTAATCATTTTTATATTTGGCATATTTTCAAAATACTTAATGTACTTTTTCAGTATATAATATATGCTGTTCAAAGCCTACATCACCATTATATTCATGTCTCCAATTTAATTTTATCCAAAATAAACAGGAAAGTGGGAGAATTTACTGAAATTGAAGAGATGACAATCCATTAGGACATAAAATATGTCAATGACACATATCACAGACATAATCACAGAAACACATCTTTAATATGCATGCCTACATTCTAATGTGTTCATTATAGAATAAGGCATAAGAATGGGACTATATGATAAAATCACATGTGAGATATCCATTTCTGGCAGAGACTGACCAATTTGTGTAAACCAAAGCTTATGCTAAGGAAAAAAAAAGGTAGATAAAATATTAAAGTAATCTGTTGGAAGCCATTGGGAAGCTATAATGGCAACCAGAACTAGAGAAACCTATATGAAGAGAAAATGGAAACTCAGTGAGATGAGAGCAGCATAGCATATTAGTTTTCTCCTCACTGCAACACAAGAAATTGAGAAAATACTAACCACAGAGGTATTAGCAGTGTCACAGATTGGGAGAAAAATACTGGCAATAAAGGCCTAATAAGGTGGAAGGATTAAGTTATTAATCCAGACTTAAGTTGGAACTCATGAAGGAAAGTACTCTATAATATTCATAACCTACAAATAATGGCCTGCAGCCACATCACTGTGGCATCTGATCATGTCAGATCTCAGAAGCTAAGCAAGGTTGGGCCTAGTTAGTACTCAGATGGGAGACCACCAGGGAACCCCAGATGATATAGGCTTGGGAGGACCACAGCCTATATCAGCAGCCCACTCCCAAAAAACAATTGGCAACTGAAAACCCTATGAATATCAGAGAAGCCCTAACAATAGTGTTTCACCTGTTATATATAGGGTCACCATGAGTCAGACATGGACTCAACAGCACCTAACAATGAAAATAATAAATAAAGAAAGAAAAATATTCAAGGCCCTACAAATACTGGTAGTCAAGATTGGATCCACTCCTGCCTTGTCCCTCAAAGTCTAAAGAAAATGTTCTGTAGAAAGAGATCTTGTTATTATTAGATGCTGTCCAGTTAGGTCCAGCTCATAGAGAACCTATGTACAACAGAACAAAACACTCCTTGACACTGTGCCATGCCTAGCACTATGTCAGTGCCTCTTTCCTATTTATGGGATTATTGATGGCTTATATTTTGGGGAGTGGGCAGACAGGTCCTTCTCCCAAACCTAAAATGTCCAATATTCCTAGGCAGTCTCCCATCCTAGGACTAACCAGTCTCAACCCTGCTTAGTTTCCAAGAACAGACAGGATATGATGCTAGGGTGGTATAGCTATAGATGAAGCATCATCTAAATGCTATGCAATTTTTATACATTTGACTGGTGTTCTATTAAAATTAACAGTAGAGCTAGACACAGTGGCCCACATTTGTAATCCCAACAATTTAGGAAGCTGAGGCAGCAGGATTATGAGTTTGAGACCAGAGGCAGCCTGTGTAACTTAATGAGAGCATGACTCAAAACAAACAATAAAAAGGGCTGGGAGTATAGCTCAGTGGTAGAGAGCTTGCACAGTGTGTGTGAAGCCTTGGATGCAACTCTGAACTATTGGGGGGGAAAAATTAAAGGAAAACATATCAAGACATGACACAACCTATCTATCAATTGATGTAGGGAGAGCAGAAGGAAGGTAGCAATATCAGCACACACACACACAAAAAAAAAACATGTACACACTCATAAGCCGTATCAACAGAACAGGAAGGTGAATGAGGCAGTAGCGTATACTAGAGAACTCAGGTTTGAGTGCCTTTCCTACTACCAGCACCAGCAGCAGTCATCAACCTTCTGAGAGGGCCCTGCCTCACTTCCCTCAGGTGAGTGTCCTTGCCTGGTGTTTTATAGTCTCTCCTTCCTGTTTGCTACTGTTAGAAGAAGCCAGGCAGGGTCCTCCAACTTCAACCCTACTGGCACCTCCATCTATCGATCCTGTCTTCATTTTTCTCTTGTGCAAATGTCCTAAGCAGTGAAGAAAGCTTTACTTTGGGATTTCTCAGTTCCGCTGCAGGGAAAGGGATTTCCCTACCCACTCTCTGGCTGAAAGCAGGCAGTTTTGGGGGGAAGAGTTTCTTCCCAGCGTCCCTCTGGCAGGGGATGATGGGGGAAAGTCATGGGGTCTCTCAGGCTGAACCAGGTTACAGGCTCCTCTCAGAGATCCACCCTGTGGAGTGCTCTGCCTGTGTTGCATTAGCAGAGAAGCAGTGTGACCCATG
This sequence comes from Pedetes capensis, assembly GCA_007922755.1. Classification (NCBI taxonomy): domain Eukaryota; kingdom Metazoa; phylum Chordata; class Mammalia; order Rodentia; family Pedetidae; genus Pedetes; species Pedetes capensis. The sequence goes on from VMDO01019543.1 coordinate 28,847, forward strand.
CTGTCCTTCCTAGAATTTTGCCCTTGCAGTGAGGGGAGCTCAGGCTCTGAGATCCCAGTTCAAAGAGCATAGCCCCAGTCCCTATGGTGGGAGCAGAAGCTGAGTAAATCAGATCTCAATGCTGGGCCCTCTGCCCCCTTGCATGCCCTGAGTCCCATTGCACTCTCTTGTGGATCTCCCACTGCAGTGGGCTGGATAATATCCATCTACCCCCAGTGAATCCAAGGCCCACCTGCCCATGTGGAAGCCTTTGGTGAAACTGCCCTGCCCCAAAGTGCACTGCTACACTCTCCGAGGCTACTACTGGGTGAGCACTTACGGGCCCCAGTCCCCACTGCAGTCCCTTGCCAATCCTGCACTACAGTGAGAGGGAAGATGTTGGACCAGCCCCCAGTGAATCTGAGGCCTGCATGCCCATGTGCCCATGTATCTGGGTGGAAGTCACGCTGTGAAACTGCCCTGCCACAAAGTGCTCTGCTAGGCTCTCCAGGCAGCAGAAGGGAGGCGGCTGTGCTGCAGCTGCTAGCCACAACTGCTCTCCAGACATGCTCTGCCCTCACAGGCCCAAGCTCCCACCATGGTCATTTGTTGATCCCACACCCATGTGGGCAGGATGATATCATTCCACCCCTGGTGGATCTGAGGCCTGCACCCCTGCAAGGGACTTTCACACCACCATTCTCTCACAAACTGCATGGGCGGTGTGGTATAGAAATGGCGGCTGCACCTGGAGCCTCAGGCAAACTCACCAGTTGTTCTCTGGTTTTGAAGTTGTTAATTACTAGACTTTTAAATAGTCTGCAACCATAGGACCTAGCATCCAATCCTGCCTGATCTCTAAGGCTAAGCAGGAGGGTTGGCCTGGCTAGTCCTTGGATGGGAGATTGCCTGGGAATACCAGGAGCTGCAGGCTAGGGAGAAGGACCTGGCAACCCACTCCTGAAACAATCTGCCATTGAAAACCCTATGAATAGCAGAGAAATACTGATAGTAGTGCTGTGCATAGCACAGTGTCAGAGAATGTTTCATTCTGTTGTATATAGAGTTGCTATAAGTTGAACCCACCTCGATGGCACCTAACAACCACAACAGACTCTTAAAGAATGTCAATAAGTATATTCAAGGAAGAGGTCTGCAGCTGTACCACTGTGGCATATGGTCCTGTCAGATCCTGGAAGCTAAGCAGGGTTGGGCCTGGTTAATACATGGATGGGAGGCTGCCTGGGAACACCAGGTGGTGTAGGCTTAGGAGAAGGACCCAGAAAACCCACTCCCTACATCAATTAATAGATAGGTTGCATTGTGTCTTCCCTTTATGTCTTGATATGTTTCTTCCTTTTCTTTCTTCTTTCTCTCCATGGCTTGTTAGTTCTGTTAAGACATATTTGTCTGAATGTGTCTTCAAGATGTTTTTATTTGTTTGTCTGTTTGTTTGTTTTTTTTTCTGTTCTGCTATGATGTTGTTTCCCTTCTGGTCCTTTACAGTGTGATTTGGTGTATACGGTCATTTAATGTTTTTTCTTTCTTTTTTCTTTTCTCTTTGTTTCTTTCTTTTTCCAATTCTTTTTATAGTTAATATTTTCTATAATTATATCTATTTTTAGTTCATTATTTTATATTTTAATTTTTTTAGCTTTTGTTTTCTCTTTCTTCTTTTTCCCTCTTCTTTCCCCATCTCCTCTTTCTCCTCCTCTCCCAGTAGAGAAACAGAGACAGTTGCCTCCCTAGCCCCCAGTCCCATTGTAATAGTGAATTGGAGAGTGGGAAACTGAGGAGTGGAGACTCCAGTGCTCAGAGAAGAGTGACATGACCTGATAGTTCCCTGAACCTAGGAAAACCAGACCAGAACAAGGCACCTCTCAAGTTGGGTAGGGCTGGTGATCCAGAGTAAGAGCCCCACAAACTATAAAACCAAGGACTCACAGTGTAGGCAGTAGACTAGTTGGAGGTTGGGAATGCAGGGGTCAGAGAGAAACTGTAGGGGGCATTACTGAATACAGAGCTTGCAGCAGATCCTGGCTATTGGGTTCTGAGGCTGTAAACTATGCTGCAGGAGAGTGAAAAAAGTGTCAAACATTCATCAACACCCAAACTCAAAGGAACAGCAGAGGGAGAAGCTCTTCACACTTGGAGGAGGCAGATACTAATTCCCAGACCAAGCAATGGGCAAGCCACAGCAAAGAATTACATGAAACATTAAAGGGCATGCTGGATGTGAAGACCCCACAGATCAAAGACTCTTAACACACAACACCAAACAATCCCAATTTTTAGACATGTCTGAATCAGAATTCAGAGTTTTGCTTATTAGTATGCTAAGAGAAATCAAAACTAACACCACCAGAAACCTCAGAATTCTTGAAAAGATGATATCTTATCTGGAGTCTGTACTCTCCTCACAGCTATAAATGGTCAGGAAAAAACAAGCAGCAAAACTTGACATGCAAGGCAAGCTGAATGAATTAAACTCTGCAAAAAAAAAAATCCTCTTTATTGAGACTGGACAAGGCTGAGCAATGACTATCAGATTTGGAGGAGTCAATCCAAGATATAAAATACACACAATCCCAACTGGAAAAAATGATGAAAAAATATAAGAAATATTTCCAAGAGGCCTTGTACAGAATGAAAAAATGAAACTTAAGAGTTCAAGGTGTCCTTGAAGGAGCAGAAAGGTTCACCAGAGGATTAAGCTATCTATTTTATGATATCCTCAAGGAAAATTTTTCAAAGATAATCCAGGATCTGGATACATACACAAAGGAAACATTCAGGACCCCACCTAGAGTAGACCAAAACAGATCCTCCCCATGACATTATTTTATGAATGCTTACTTTACACACCAGAGAAGCAATTTTGAAAGCATCTAGGGAAAAAGCCCCAACTAATATTTAAAGGAAAATCCACTAAAATAACTGCAGATATTCCCACATCAACACTGAAAGCTAGACACATATAATTCATGTTCTGAAAAAGAACAACTTCCAACCAAGAATACAATACCCAGCAAAATTATCTTTGAAAGTAGATGAGGAGTATAAGACTTTCCATGATATTGATGCAGTCAAATGATTTTCAACCACCCAACTAGCTTTACAGAGGATTCTCAATCAGTTACCACACACAGGTGAGATAAGCCAACCACACATAGAAGATCAAAGAATTAAACAGTTAACATGAGTGGAAACCAAGAAAACAATAAAGCAACCAGAAATAAAAAAACAGCAACATGTAATGACTGGATGCATAACAATAGATACTTCTCAATAATTACTATTAATGTAAATGCTCTTAACTCATCAATTAAGAGACACAGACTGGCTAATTGGATGAAAAAACATAAACCCTCAATATGTGCCATTCAAGAGGCTCATCTAACCCACAAAGACTGTAATAGATTGAGAATTAAGGGCAGGAAGACAACATACCAAGCAGGGGGAAAACAAAAAAAAAAGCAGGTGTTGCAATACTAATATCAGATTAACCTTCAATACAAAGCCAATTAGAAGATATAAAGAAGGACACCACAAATTACTAAAAGGAACAATCAGCCAGGAAACAATAATGCTACTAAATATATACTCTCCAAATACAGGGGCACCTAGCTTCATAAAACAAACATTAAAGGAAATAAAAGACTACATTGGTCTAGACACAATAATTATGAGAGACTTCAATAACCCACTTTTGCCAAGAGACAGGTCATCAAAACAGAAAATCAACAGAGAAACTATGAACTTAATCTGCACCCTAGACCAACTGGAACTCACAGATAACTACAGAATATTCAATCCATATGATGAGGAATACACATTATTCTCAGCTCCACATGGAACCTTCTCCAAGATAGACCATATTTTAGTATATAAGAATTCCCTCAATAAGTACAAAAAGTAGATATTATCCTCTGTACCTTATCAGACCACAATAGAATAAAATTGGAACTCAAAAGTAAGAATGATACCAGGAATTTCACAAATTCATGGAGACTAAATAATACACTGCTGAATGATCAATGGGTTATTGAGGAAACTAAAATGGAAACTAAAAAATTCCTCCAATCAAATGATGATAAAAACACATCCTACTAAAACATATGGGATACAGCAAGGGGAGTTCTAAAAGGGAAGTTTATAGCATGAAGTGCCTTCATCAATTAGGTAGGGAAGAGCTAGAAAAATGACCTAATGATACATCTCAAGATGCTAGAAAAGGAGGGAACACTCCCAAACTCATTCTATGAAGCTACCATCACCTAAACCAGGAAAGGATGCATCTAAGGTAGAGGATTATAGACCCATTTCCCTTATGAATATAGATATGATAATTCTTAACAAAATTGTGGCAAACTGAATTCAGCAACATGTTAAAAAGATTGTTCACCATGACCAAGTGGGAATTATTCCACAGATGCAAGGCTAGTTTAACATATGAAAATCGATTAATGTAATCCAGTATATCAAGAGGCTTGCAAACAAAAATCACATAATCATCTCAACTGATGCTGAAAAAACCTTTGACAAAGTGCAACACCTTTTCATCATAAAAAGAAACCCTAGAGAAGTTAGGCATAACAGGCAAATAGCTAACATCATAGAAGCCATCTATGACAGACCTATGGGCTGGGATTTAGCTCAGTTGGTAGAGCACTGCGCTGCAGTCTCTGAGGTCCCGAGTTCAATTCCCAGCACCGCAAAAATGGGAGAAGGACCTGGCAATCCACTCCCAAGGCAATCCCAAAACAGTCAGCCATTGAAAACCCTATGAGGGTCGCTATGAGTCGGATACTGACTCGATGACACCTAACAACAACAACAACAGCATGACAGACCTATGGCCAACATCATATTAAATGGAGAAAAATTGAAACCATTTCCTCTAAGATCTGGAACAAGACTAGGATGTCCACTCCTATTTTATTTAACATTGTGGTTGAAGTCCTCACCACAGCAATCAGACCAGAGAAAGAAATCAAAGGGATACAGACCGGCAATGAAGGAGTCAAACTATCCTTATTTGCAGATGACATGATACTTTACCTAAAGGACCCCAAAACCTCATCTAGAAAACATTTAGACCTAATTAACTCCTTTAGCAAAGTGGCAGGATACAAAATCAACATGAAAAAATCAGTAGCCTTCTTTACACCAACTGTAAGCAGGAAGAGAAAGAAATTACAGCTACAATCCCTTTCATGATAGTCCACCAGAAAATTAAGTACCTTGAAATCAATCTAACCAAAAACCCTGAAGATCTCTACAGGGAAAATTTCAAAGCATTAAAGAAAGAAATTGCAGAGAATACTAAAAAGTGGAAGGACCTTCCCTGCTCCAGGATTGGGTGAATCAATACAGTAAAAATGGCTATCCTACCAAAAGCAATTTATAGATGTAATGTAATCCACATTAAAGTTCCAATGTCAGACTTTACAGAAATGGAAAAAATGATCCAAAAATTCATATGGAAATACAAAAAGACCACATACAACCAAAACATTCTTAAGCAGCAAAACTAGTGGGATCGCAATCCCTACTTCAATCTATACTGCAGGGCTGTAGTAGCAAAAACAGTTTGGGACTGGCACAAAAATAGGCCTGAGGACCAGTGTAACAGAATAGAGGACCCAGAGATATATCAATGCATCTATAGCTGCCTGATTTTTGGCAAAGCTGCAAAGCAGGTAAATTGGAGAAAGGATAGGATTTTCAATAAATGGTGCTAGGAAACATGGATAGCCACTTGCAGAAAAATGAAAACTGACCCACATCTCTCAATATGCACAAGGTTTAACTTGAAATGGATAAAAGACCTCAACATAAAACCAGAAACTTTAAAGTTAATAGGAGAAAGGATAGGAAATATGCTCCAACATATAGAGATAGGAAAGCTTTTTTCTAAAAATAGGACTCCAGTTGCTCAAGAAATCCCAACAAGAATATATAAATGGGATAACATGAAATTTAAAACCTTCTGTACATCAAAGGAGACAATCAACAGAGTCAAGGAAGTCCCCATTGAGCGGGAAAAATATCCTTGCATACTATATATTAGGCAGAGGACTAATTTCCAGAATTAACAAAGAACTCAAGAAAGCAATACCTATGAAAATAAATAACACAATACACAAATGGGCAAAGGAACTGAACAGACAATTCTCAAACGAAGAAGCTTCTAAGGCCATGAAACACATGAAAAAAATGCTCAATATCCCTAGCCATGTTGTTGTTGTTGTTGTTAGGTGCCGTCGAGTGGGTATCCGACTCATAGCAACCCTCATAGGGTTTTCAGTGGCTGACTGTTTCAGGATTGCCTTGGGAGTGGATTGCCAAGCCCTTCTCCCATTTTTGCAGTGCTGGGAATCAAACTCGGGACCTCAGAGACTGCAGCACAGCGCTCTACCAGATGAGCTAAATCCCAGCCCTCCCTAACCATAGGGAAATGCAAATCAAAACAACTCTGAGATTCCACCTTACCCCAGTAAAAATGGCCAACATCTATAAAACAAATAACAAATGCTGGAGAAGCTGTGGAGTAAAGGAAACCCTCTTACACTGCTGGTGGAGTTGTAAATTGGTTCAACCGATTTTGGAAATCAATATGGAGGTACCTCAGAAAACTAAAAATAGATCTACTACATGACCAAACTATAACACTATTGGGAATATACCCAAAGGGAGATGAGGCACCATACCACAGAGACACCTGCATCTCCATGTTCAATGCAACACTTTTCACAATAGCAAGGATATGGAATCAACCAAAGTGCCCATCAACTGAAGAATGGATAAAAAAACTATGGTACATATACACAATTGAATACTATTCAGCAATCAAAAAAATGGAATAATGCCATTTGCAGTAAAATGGATGGAATTGGAGAAAATTATCTTAAGTGAATGAACACAAGCTCAGAAAGAGAAACACCACATGTTCTCACTCATATGTGGGAGCTGAATCAAACTTAAAAGAAGGAAAAAATCTATACATCAATTTGAACATAATAAAAAGTATATGTAAACTTAGCAAAGAAGGGAAAATTTAAGGAGCAGAAATAAGGAAGGATGGACCTAGCAAAAGGAAGCAATGATGGGACAAGACAGGAGGGGGAGGAGGGCCAACAAGGAGCGAGGAATGAGAGAGAGATTGACCTCAATGTAAACAGACCAACTTTAATAGTTCAGGAAATAATTATAATAATACCAACAATACCAAAGGATAATAATAATGCAAATGGACTAGATTATTCATATAATACTGCTGACAATGTAAAAAGATAGATCAGTATAAAAAAAATTTGAACTTAAATCATAATGAGGATGTATGGATAATACATAATAATATAGATAAATATTTTCACAAAAGACATGCAAGTAGAAAGGAGGCCCTTAGTGGGGGGCAGTGGGAGATGGGGGAGGAGAGGCACAAAAAAGTAAGGAGGAAATTATGTGTATAATATACAATGAAACACATATAAGGAAATGTCACAATGAAATACATGTCTGAATGAAACACATTAAGTTGTACGTTAAAAATTTCCAATAAAAAAGAAAGAATATTTATACATAAAAAGAATACAGGATATTTTAACAACTATAACTCTTTAAAAATGTATCAAAATTTTAACATAAAAAATAACAGCTAAAAAGAAGTTCATTGATGAATTTCCCAGCATATTAGACATACATGGAGAGAGGATTGGTGATCTGAAAGATTGTTCCCTACAAAAAATGTTTAAAGGAAATACAAACTGTGAACAACTATAACATAGGTGAAATTGGAATCCAGAAAGGAGAGGGGAAGCAGAGAGCATGCACATCAGAAGCCATATATGAAAAGATAATTTCCAGATTTTTCTAAAAATAAATAAATGCAAATGGCCACAGATAGGAGATATATGATGTATTTCAAATAGTTGAACAACAGAGAAATACAGTATATAATAGGAGAACTACTGGAAAGAAAACAAAGTTAAAATCTTAAAATCAACCGAAGGAACAAAAACATTTTTTAAAAATTCAGTATTGGGACAAACCCAGGGCCTTACACATTGTAGACAAATTCTCTGCACTCCTGGCTCCTTTTTTACTTTTTATTTCTGAGTCAGGATCCTGCCAATGAGTCACATGGGCTATCTTTCACCTTGGATTTACACTCCTCCCACCTCAGCCTCCTGACTCACTGGGATTAGAGGCATGTACTACATTGCCCAGTAAAGACACATTTCTTTAAAAAGCTCAATAAAAGATTCTCACACCTGATATATCACTCAAAATGTTAAAAGTGTGAAAACACTAGAATTGCTGCCAATGATGTTACAGAGATAGTTATCTATTAAGGAAATTAGCCAGAAATTTAAAATTTTCCCATATAATTCTGGTTCCAGGTAAGACGGAATAAGCCACTAAATCTAGTTGCTTCTAATGACCAATGGCTACCACTAAAATCTCTAGATAGTATAGTTATTGCTATTGTGGGGCATACTTGAAATCTGAATGTGAAGAGAGGAGCATATAAAATAGTTTGATCATAATAATCAGCTCATTGTTTACATAGATATTAAAACATCACAGGATGTGTATAATTTAAAGATACAATTTTAATTAAACAATAGTAGAGAGGCTAATGTCAAAATGACCCAAATATTGGAATTATAGACAAAGACACTAACACCTACCCATAAATTCTTAGTTTTGTTTGCCAAGACTTAAAAAAACCCATTTCCCTATAAAACAAGTATAATAAATACTTTAAAGAACAAATATTAATAAACTAATACTTATATTAATAATTTAAAAAATAAATAAAATAGCCAGGCATGGTGACACATGCTTGTAATCCCGTCAACTCAGGAGGTGGTGGCAGAATTGCAAGTTCAAGACCAGAGGCAGCATGTAAAATTCAGCAAGACCCTATCTCAAGATAAACAAAAAAGTTAAAGGGCCAAGGGTGCAACTCAGTGGTAGAGCACTAGCAAAATATATGTGAGGCCACTCGCATTACTGCAAAAAATAAAAAATAAGTAAGTAAAATTAAATTGTTCATTTTCTCTTTCAAGAATGGTGCCTATTCAATACTACAAAATATACCCATGCTTCACAACCTTTAATGTGCATGCAGATTACCTGGATGCCCTATTAAAGTATAGATTATAAGTCTTTAGATCTAGGGTCTGGCCTTAAATTTGAAAATGCTCACAAATGCCCAGGTATTGCTGGTGATGCTGATCCTTGAATCACAACTAACATTTTATTTTTCAAAAAAAATCTTATATATGAAAGTCTCAGTAGAAAATATTGAAGGTCATGCTATTATAGGTACTTCTCAATGACCCAAGGACTTTTCTCTTAAAGTTTGTAATGTTTCAGCATTTCCATAATCCAACAATCATTGACTGGGGAACAGTTGTCTCCTCAAAGTAGAGTCAACCTTAATTATGAGAATGGAGTAAATACCCTTGGACCTCCTTTGCCTAATGCAGTATGACTCAAAATGAGAAGAAACAGTGGCTGCAACATTGGGCTCAAATATAAAAAGACTGTGCATGGCAGTGTTGGGTAATGTTTTGTTCTGTTGTACATAGGGTCACTATAAGTCAGTTCTGACTCAAAGGTACCTAATAACAATATTATATCTCTAAAGGCCACAATCCTAAGATTCTTTTGCAAATTATCTAAATCCTTGTATTCCGTTTCAAACTACAGAACAAATGAAAAAATGGGAGAAACTCAGTAAAACAATGCTAAAGGAAAACACTTTTTAGCCTAGTATAAAGGATTTATGAATGTTATCCAAAGTTACATGGTAATGACTAAATGGAAAAATTTGAGATAAATCATTGCAGGAAAATGCAGAAAGTTAAAGTACTTGAAAGAGTCCATGAGAGTAAGCACTTACCTAGCCAATTCTAAAATTTCTAACAGTACATCCAAAAATGTCAAAAAGTGACCTAAAAACATTTTTCTATTTTGAAATATTTTATATAAATGATAACATACTTACATAGCCAGTTCATCCAGTAATACTTGTGCAGGCCTACTTGCAAGCATAATTCATTAGGTAGTTGCTAGAAGAAAAAGATGTTTAACTTTTTCATTGGATTTCACTTACTAGTAGAAAGTGTGCATATAGAAATTATGATGCAACTAAATTCTGAGTCACAGGTAATAATTATTCTAATTATCCTAGCATATAGATATTATCTCCTTCATGTTTCCATTTTACATGAGTTATGTGTATTGAATTTATCATATATCTATCTCCCTAAGGATTGGCTTATATGTATATTTCTGCTGCTATTTAGTGAATATGTTAAAGGCTTGGGTCATAATCTTTTTCTCATCACATCTCTTTACTGTCATCTGCTTCATTTAATTTCTCAACCAATAGTAAATGAAATGTAATCACATCAGAATCTACCTTCCTTTCCCTACTATAATAATACTCTGATATCCATTAAAATAAATTTCAAACTCTTAAGATAAATATAAGCTTCAGTGATCAGGTCAGTAACAGTGGCTTTTAAACTTCCAAAATTCACAAAGCTCTCCTTCCTTCCTATTCTAGTGCCAGACTCACAAAGGAGAATAAAGCAGTGCCTATTAGACTTAACCCTCCAATTATCTCTCTGGTAAGTAATCAAAAATATTTG
>VMDO01019544.1:0-39457 GCA_007922755.1 Pedetes capensis
GAGCTAGGAGTGTAGCTCAATGTTGGAATGCCCTGGGTTCACTCCTCCAGAGAGAGAGAGAGAGAGAGAGAGAGAGAGAGAGAGAGAGAGAGAGAGAGAATCTATATGATGCAATGCAATAATGGGCTGGGATTTAGTCCAGTTGGTAGAGCTGCTGAGTTCGATTCCCAGCACCACAAAAATGGGAGAATGATGAGGCAATCCTGAAACAATTGACCATTGAAAATCCCATAAGGGTCACTATGATTCGGACACTACCAGAAAGCACCAAACAACAACAACTGATGTCATTACAAGAAATTGTCAAAATTCACAGAATATACAACACTCAGATTGAATCCTAATGTAAACTATAGATGTTGAGTGAAAATAATGTCTCAGTATAGATTTACCAGTCTAATAAGCATATCATACCCCTGTAAGATTTTGATGGTGGAGGGAACTGAGTGTGTATGGAGCAGTGAGGCATATTACTGTACTTTTGCTCAATTTTGCTCTGAACCTGAAATTGCTCTGAAAAAATAAAATATGTTTAAAAGGAAAAAATAATGATAATATTGGTTCACAACTTAAAGACCAATATAAAATCTATATCCATAAGTCTATACTCATTTACATAAAGGACAGAATAAATAAATGACGGTGAATAGATAAATATTCCTTACAGAAGAATTCTAAATGGTATATACTAGACACTCCCTCCTTTACAAGGTAAAATTTAAATTCCCTATTTATCTTAGGCCAGACTTATTGATTCAATTGAAAAGAATAATATATGGAAAAGTAAAAATATTAATTGTATGGAAAAATCTGGCAGACACCACCTTAGCCAAGTGCTATTGTTTAACATCAGCAGTAATGTCATTTGGATATCAAGTATCCCTGGTATGTTCTTTAAAGGGGTACCACATCTTGGGGGTATTATTTGAAAAAAACAACAACTCCAGTCTAAACATTAAAATCAATTAGACAGACTCATTTTGGAAGTAGTCTATAAAATTTCTGATCACTACTCATCAAAAGTATCAAGTTCATGAAAAATAAAGTCTAAAAGAGTGTCATACACCAGAAAAGACTAAACTAACTTGATCAATAATCTAATGTGGTACTTTGAATTGGATCCTGTAATAGAGGAAGGGCATTAATGGAAAATCTGGTCAAACTCAAATGAGATTTATAGTATGTTAACAAAATTGTACCAATTATAATTTTTCAGACTTAGTAAATAACCCACGGTTATACAGGGCATTAATATTATGATAAATTTAATAAAACATATATAGGAACTCTATAGTACCTAATAATTTATAAGCCAAAAATATTTAGAAATAAAATATTATTTTAAAAATAATAATATTGTCTTCTTCCTACTATTCCATGCGAATTGATGTGGACACAGTACAACTCAATGATTGTCCAATACTATTAGTATTACTATTAACAACGTTTTCTCAAATTGTCAATGATAAATAAACATTATATCTATAATAAAAATAGTTAATGCAGTTTCAAAGTGGAGTCAATATTAAGTATAGTTAATTTGTTGGATGGCCTCATATCTCTAAGCATATAACTATGAAAAATAATTGATTCTCTATACATTCTCAAAATAATAGTTTATCTCAAATACATTAACAAATGAATAAAAGAAAAAAAGCCAACCAGGTACAAATATGTCAAATATAATTTCATTAATTTCAAATAAAATTTATTTCAATTTTTAAGGCTTGGTTAAGATCTTCACATTCTTGTTGTTGTTAGGTGCCCTTAAGTCTGATCCAAAACACTTCCCAATTCTGTGCCAGGCACACGATCTTCTTGATGTTTAAGCCCATTTTTGCAGACACTGTGTCAATTCATCTAGTGGAGGGTTTTCATTATTTTTTCATTGACCTGCCACTCTCACAAATATGATGCTCTTCTCCAGGGATTGGTCCCTCCTGACTACACGTACAAAATACATAAGACCCAGTCTAACCATCCATGCTTCCAAGGAGCACCCTGATTACCATTCTTCTAGGACAGACCTGTTGGTTCTTTTGGCAGTCCTTGGTAAGAACACCAAAATTTTCTTCCTACATGTGACTAATGATGAAATAAGAGGAGTGTGTGAAAATTCTTTTGTCTCTAATCTGAAAATTCACAGCCATTACTGTCACTAAAATATGTTTACGCTTCATGGTAGAATGAGTTTATGGATGTGCAGAGACTTTCAGAGAACTAGAGCAGCTCATGTGCAAATTATAATTTGGCTACTGTGGAGTTATTGACTATCTTAGACCTCTCATTCACTACCTTATTAGTTTATTTTTTCATTGATCAAATATTCTGTATTAGTTGTGATGGGTTGTATATACTAAGGATGCTAAAAATAATCGTAAGTTCAATCATTCAAAGAAAAACTCAACAGTTTAAAGAGAAAAGTAAAATATATGTAAAGGAAATATAATGAAAAATATAGGTAGAAGAATATGTTTGTTACACTCATTTACTAAATATTTGGTAAGTATAGTACTTCCATACATGATATTTCTATATGTCATCAACATATTTGAAATATAGAATGAAGAAAATGATTCAATACAATCAAAAAGAATAACATACTTAAAGATTCAATACTGTTGAGATGTTCAAAAATCTCAGGATAGTTCATTTTTAGAAATTTCCCATGACCCTAAAATTCATAGGGAAATTCAGTGACAAGGATTATGGAAAGAAGACTTGAAAATAAGGAACAAATCTAGAGAAATTAGACTTTTTGATTTAAAAACATACTGAAAATAGTCGTTCTTATAGTCATTTGTAGAAAGATAGGCAAATAGACTAATGGAACAGAATTGAATCCAGAAATAAACACTTGCATCATGGTCAATTGATATTAGACAAGGCACCATAAAAATTTGCCCAGGGTGAAAAACAGTCTTTTCAAAAATTAATGTTTGGACCACTTGATAACACATGCAAATCAATGAAGTTGGATCACTTCAAATATGACACTCAAAAATGAATTCACATTGGATCATATGTATAAAAGTCAGAGCTAAAATTAAGTTTCTTAAAAGAGAACATAGGAGATAATGCCCATGATCTCATATCAGGTAAAGCTCTATTACATAAATTCAGCAAAATCTCAAATGCCAAGGAAAGAAAAGAATGGACATATGAACATCAAATTTAAAAACTTTGGTGCTGCAATTTATATGATTAAGAAAGTAAAAATACAACCCTAAAGGAGGAGAAAAATATTTGTAAAATTGAGAAAAATAAACAGTAAAATAATTGAAATGAGATAAAATAATTACAAAACAGCTGGTATGTCTATGGCAATATCAGTCAAAATTACCAGAACAAGAGCCATTTAGAGGGAAAAAGAAGATTGTAAAATTGTGAAGGGTGAATTTATTAAGAATAAACAAAATTTCCACATATATGTATACTAAATCATTGTAATCTTTGTGCCTCATAACAGTTGGGCTATGCAAAAGCAATAAGAATATGTGCTACTAGTACAAGACAAAAGAAGACTGATACTAAATATACTTTCTCTGGTGTGCTTCCCAAGAGAAAAGTACTTAGAAAAGAGTTTTAAATAACTCAACTCATTTTGACATAGATAGGACTTTGGTATTGACTGTTTGAACTCTAACAGTTTAGCTCTTCTATTTTCCACTCAATAGTTGTTTATTTCTTTGTAATTGAGAGACCAAGTGAAACAGATCTGCTGGAATGGATTTTTCTCCCATTCTACACCACCTAAGTGACCTAGGCAGATGAGCCAAAACAGCAGAATGCAGAGACAGGAACTTAAATGTTTCAAAAAGAAAGCACTAAAACCAAATCCAAACTCTGCAATTTGCCATTTGTCTAATCTTTGTTGTTGTTGCTAGGTGCCATCCAGTCTGGCCCATCCTTCTCCCATTTTTGTGGTACTGGGAATTGAACCTGGGACCTCAAGAGACTGAAGATGGCACTCTACCAACTAAGGTAAATCCCTGCCCCTATTAAATCTTTAGGAAGAGTCATACTTCTCTGAAACTCAGATTCTTAATTAGTTAATAGAATAACGAATTCCCTAGTTAAAAAAATGAACTATTTGTGCAAATTGGTGAATATTTTCTCTGAAAGTTAATAGGAAATTATAATATAAATCTTGTCACATAGGATAATTATCAAATTTGGTGAAATTTTTTCTGGAAAAAATGGGAAAAAAGAGGTCCAAAATGTGTATGATTAGATAAATTTAAATAAAAAATGCTAAATTAGATGTGTGCTTTAATTTAAAAATAAGTATTAACACAGGTAACAGTGGTATGTCTGGAGGCCAAATCATTCCACTCACTGCACCTGTGATATGCCCTTCTTGAAACTTCTTGTTTGTTTCTTTTTAAAATATGTTGTTGTTGTTGGTAGGTGCCTTCGAGTCGGTGTCCAACTCATAGCGACCCTACCTACAACAGAGGAAACACTATTGTCATGCTTCTTTGCTATTCATAGGGTTTCCAAAGGCAGATTGCTTTTGGGGAATGGGTTTCCAGATTCTTCTCCCAAGCCTACCAGCAGTCTCCCATTCAAGTACTACCCAGGCCCACCCTGCTTAGCTTGTGAGATCTGATGGGATAGGTATTAGCATAGGTAAGCGAGGCTGGGATTTAGCTCAACTGGTAGAGCTCTGTTCCGCTGTGCAGTCTCTGAGGTCCCAGGTTCAGTTCCCAGCACAGCAAAAGTGGGAGAACGACATGGCAGTCTATTCCCAAGGCAATCCCAAAACAATCAGCCATAAAAACCTCATGAGGGTCACTGTGAGTTGGACAGGACTCAATGGCACCTAACAGCAACAACAATACAGGTAAACAATAATCTAAAAAATAGAATTGTCAAATACATGTACCAATTTATATACCATAATATTTCTAAAGCATTATTAAACATCAAAATACATTATAAACATAGCTAACTGGAAAAAGAAATATTTCTTACTTGAAGTGGAAAATTGCTAGGTAAGTAATGTCATGTGGAGCCTGCAGCCATACCACTGTAGCTTCCGATCCCATCAGATCTCGAAAGCTAAGCATGGTCTGTCCTGGTTAGCACTTGCATGGAAGACTACCTAGAAACACTAGATGCTGTAGGCTTGGGAGAAGGTCTGGTAACCCACTCCCCCAAAATAATCAGCCACTGAACACCCTATGAATAGAAGAGAAGCACTAAAAATACTGTTTCACCTGTCATACAAAGGGTTGCTATGAGTGGGACACCCACTCCAAGGCACCTAACAACAATAATGTCATGTGGCAATAACTCCCATATGTCCTTCTAAATCATTCATGCATGCATGTATGTATGAATGAAGGCATGCAACAAATATTAATTGAGCCATTTCTCTATGCCATGTCCTGCTCTAATTTTTCAGATATATTGGCAAGAGACTGAAATACCTATTCTCATGGAATTTATTATTATATTTCAGCTGATTCAATGACCCCAATTCAGTTAAAAAAGTTAACTCATACCAGTTTAGCACATTTGATATATGTAATATTAAGGAAGGCCTGCAGCTGTACCACTGGGGCATCTGATCCCACAGATCTCTGAAGCTAAACAGGGTCTGGCCAGTTAGTACTTGAATGGGAGACTCCCTGGGATCATCAGGTGCTATAGGTTTGTGAGAAGGACCTGGAAACCCACTGCCAAAAAAAAATCCACTATTGAAAACCTTAGAGAGCTGGGTGAGGTGGCACACACTTGTAATCACAGCAACTCAGGAGGCAGAAGTAGGAGGATCTCATGCTTGAGACCAGTTGCAGTCTGTGTAATTTAGTGAGACCCTGTCTCACCAACTAAACAATGGGCAACTAAAGTATAATTGTCCTCTATCCCAATTTAATCTTCCTTGTTGAGGTGGCATTGTTTAAAATATATCCACATAATCTTGATAATGTGTCTATCAAAATATGTAATATATGTCCTTTTTCTCCGAATTGTGGCTGGCTTAAGAACACCTTGACCATTACAAATGGAAAAAGAAATGTTATGTGACTTCAAAGGCAAAGACATAAAACAATAAACCATTTTGGTCCATTCACTGTAATAGACCCTTTTGGAATTGTCTGTTGGCCATGAAAATAATTTGGCTAATCTGAAGTTCTCATTCTGTGAGGAAGCCTAAGGTACATGGTTATTGTTGTTAGGTACTGTCAAGTTGGATCCAAATTATAACGACCCTATGTACAACAGATTGAAATACTCCCCAACACTGTGCCATGCCCAGCACTATTGTCAGTGCCTCTCTGTTATTTACAGAGTTCTCAATGGTGGATTTTTTCTGGAGTGTATTACTAAATCCCTCTCCCTAGCCTAAACCACCTGGTATTCCCAGGTGGTCTTCCATCGAAGGACTAACCAGGCACAGCCTGCTTAGCTTCTGAGATCAGGCAGGATCAGATGCTAGAGCACTATGGTTGCAAAGTACCTGGAGAACTAAGTAAATGTCATACTCTATAGCTCCAGGGAAAATATACTTTGAGTCAAGCCAGCCCAGTCATCATGCAAGTGAGTGAAGACTCCAGATAATTCCTGCTCCCAGGCATTCAAGTTTTCCTAAATAGGGCTACAGTTATTATGGATCAAATACAATCCTTATTCAAATTCCTGACCTTTGGTATGATGAAGTAAAAAAAAAATGTGATTTTTTTCCCTCGACTACTGAATTTGGACATGCAGCCATACCACTGTGTCATCTGATCCTGTCAGATCTTGGAAGCTAAGCAGGGACAAGCCAGGTTGGTATTTGGATGGGAGATCTCCTGGGAATACCAGGCTCTGTAGGCTTGGGAGAAGGACCTGGCAACTTTCTCCCAAAAAACCATCTGCCAGTGAAAGCCCTACGAATAGCAGAAAAGCACTGACAACAGTGTTTTGCCTGTTGTACTAGGGTCACTATGAATTGGACACAGATTAGATGGCACCTAACAACAACATCAATTTTTGAAGCTGTTTGTGGCATAACATATATACTAGAAATCTGGTGTCTTAGTCTGTTTTTTACTGCTACAGCAAAATACCACAGATTGAGCAAATTATAAATAGAAATTTATGTATCATTTTTTTGGAATCTGAGAAGTCCAAAATGAAGATTCCAGCTGGGGAGAGTATGGTGTTTATGCTTCCAACATGACACTTTGTGGTTCCATCCTTTCAAGGGAAGGAATGCTATCTTTTCAAAATAGAAATGACAGAATTTGCAAAACAAATAAACAAAAAAGGATGTATGTGTGTGTACAAACTATCCATCACACTCTCTTATGAGAGCATCTAATCCCATTCATAAGACAAAGCTGCCATGACTCATTTATCTCCTTAGGATCATACTCGTTAATGCTTCATACTGGAATTAAGTTTCAACATGAGCTTGATAAGGGACAGGGATATTGAAACCATAGATCACATGTCATTAGTAGATGCTTGCTTTGCAATTTATAAAGTATATAACTTAGATAAATTCACATAGATTCAATAAGCTTAAGTTTATTGACCTGGAAAATAAAGTTAATGATATTCTCTAAATTAGAGGATGAATAAATGGCATAAACTTGTGGCTAACATTTAGCACATTTTTTTTCAAGTGGTAACATTCACGATGATGATAATAGCATTAATGCACTCTTCTTGTAACTGGATCACATGCTTATTGCTTGCTTGTTTAGTAGTTTTATTTTTTGCTTGTTTGTTTTTTGATTTGCCAATATTTTTAGTGGACCTGACCTTGAAGGTCAATAATAAGTAGAGATGGGAGACAGTGATTAAATTATATTAATTTCCCTAATAAGATTGCAATACTACAAAAGGTACTAACATAATAAGTGGCCAAAGGTGATTCATTTAATAAAGAAATTCTAAAAACTACAGCACAGCATCTTCTCTACACTGACAATAGTAAATCTGAAATAATCAGAATGAGAACATGTAGGGCAATAAACTACAGTTGTACATAATATTCTGTAAAAACATTTTTGTGCCCTCAGTTATTTGTGAATATCCTCAATTGACTTTGATTCAGTGAGACTCCACTGCCATTATCAAAGGTTTCTCAGACCTGGAATTGTCAAAACTTTCTTAGAACTTCACTGTAGCCTTAGACTTTTCATGCCAAACTCCCTTTCTTTCCTCACTCCTCCAGAAGAGTCCCATATTTCACAGGAATGAGCTGTCTTAATATCCCTGCCACATCACATCACAGTGGATTCCTATTCCTGCAATGATTTCATAGCATGGATTATAATAGGGTAGCAAGAACATAGACTGTGAGGCCTGGAGAAATTTACAAGAGAAAATGATTTTATAGATGAACTACAGTTCTTTTTCTGTAAACAGGAAAAGAGATTGGATAAGGATATTTAGGTACTACCTCTCTTGTTTCGCATTGAACGAAAAAGTGCCAACTTCTGATGCTATTGGCTTTCTTTCTCCCATAATTTCCTATAAACCTTGGATGTCAAGGGGAATTTACAGTGCAAGTATTGAATCTAGCATATCCTATGAGAAATTACCTTCCTAGTTCTCATTTCGCATGCAGAATAATTCAGGGAATGCAAGATAATGATTTTTATATTTAACTTGGAGCTTCAAATCTCTCTGAACTTTGAGGATGTACTCTATTCTCTTGATCAATGCTGCTGTGGAGTTCTACATTTTTAAAGGCTGATTATTTATTTTTTGAGACAATAGAAATGGAACAAATACTAAACTAAATGTTTTTAATATTTTACATTTTTTACAAGTATCAGTGGGTTGATATGAGAACCATATCTGAATATGTGAAATGAATGTTAGTCTCTCCAATTCCAGAGCTAGATACAGTTGGCATCAAAACCTCAGATGCAGTCAGATATGAAGGCACACATGTGCAATCCCAATAGTCAGCAGGCTGAGGCAAGGGGATGGTGAATTTGAGGCCAGTCTGTGCTATAGAGAGAGATATCATGTTTCAAAAATAACAAACAATCAAGAACACAAAAGCCTAAAATAAGAAACCTCAGTTGCCAGTGAAACTTGAAATGGTTTATTAACTTCTGTCAGCCTGGTTTTTGTCACTTCTATTATCAGAAAGAGCCTGCAGCCTTAGCCCTGTGGCATCCGATCCCATCAGATCTCCGAAGCTAAACAGTGTTGGGCTTCATTAGTACTTGGATGAGAGACCCCTTGGGAATACCAGATACTGTAGGCTTGGGAGAAGGACCCAGCAACCCACTCCCAAAAAATAGTCAGCCATTGAAATCCCTATGAAAAGCAAAGAAGCACTGACAATACTATTTAACCTATTTTATGTAGGGTCGCTATGAGTTGAACACTGACTCAACGGCACCTCACAACAACAACAACATTATCAGAGAACTATTTATTTTTTCCCAGGTACTGGGGGTTGAACCCAGGGCTTCAGGGCTTTGGACTTGCATGCTTTGCAAGTGCTGGACCACTGAGCTGCACGTCCAGCCCATTTTTTAAATTTTCTTTTGAGAAAGGATCTTACTAAATTACACAGACTGCCTTTAGTCTCGAACTTGAGTTCCTCCTGCCTCCACCTCCGGAGCTGCTAGGATTACAGGCATGCACCACTGCACCTGACCTATTAGAGAACTATTATCACCTCACAATGTTCTTGATTTTAACTGAAAAACTTGTGCAAAGCCACTGGTATTTAGAGAAGCATATAACAAGTGCTCCATAAATTTGAATAGTGTTATGAGACGGTAGAGGCATGGTATAATTTAATGTTCACTCTTTTTGTTTAGAATATCTCCAAGATACTAATATAATATTTATTTCAGTTAGCTGGTTGGGGGTACTAGGCTTGGCATGAGAAAACTAGGTTAAAGTTTTAGTCTCTTTTTAAAATGATTATAGTAATATCTGCATCATTTATTGTAATGATAAAAATGAAATGCCACACAATGGGATCCATAAAGATTGTGTAAAATTGTTATTCTGATTAATATTGAACAATTGGAGATATAATTTTAAAAAAACATAAAAATACACATAAGAAAATATGCAATTAACATTCTAAAACTGTAGCTTGAACTTTAAAAAGATGATAATCCAATCTTATATTTGAAATCTAGTTGATTATGCTCCTCAATTTTCCCAAGATCAATTTTATATATTGGAATTAAGTTTTTGAGATTATTTGTAAAGTTTTAAACATATTAATTATGAATTGATGCATGAGTTTGTAGTTGAAGTTTTTTTTTTGTCCCTTCCTTGGCCTACTTATACATATTCCTCTCTGTCTCTCTCTGTCTCTGTCTCTGTCTCTGTCTCTCTCTCTCTCTGTGTCTCGTTCTTTGAGGCAAGATATCCCTGTGTAGCCTAGGCTTGCCTGGAACTTGCATGAATCCCCCATCCTCAGCCTCCTGAGGACTGACATTACAGGCATGGGACAACCTGCTCAGCTAAAGCAAATTCCTCTTATATTCCTACTGTATTCCAGGCATTCTAAATAATGAGAATGCAAAATTAAATAAAACCAGTATCTAAGAGTTTCTCAAAGTCTGGACATCATATCCAATCTTACATAACTAAATAAATCACCAATTACATAGGCAATGAAATTAATAAAGAGAACCCTTCTAAATTCACATCAGAACATTTTAAATAACACAGTTTATTCTATGATTGAATATATACAGGGTACCAGCTATGAATATGATCAATAAAATGATAATAATTTTTATTATGTTACTTATTGATCTGTATATAATTTGTCTTAAGTTTTTTCTTTTTATTCCTCCACAGGCATAAATAGCCACAAACTTAAAATTATATGCATATAGATTTGATCTTCAAAAAACATATTAATATCTTGAAAAAGAGATGTTTGCTCTTAAGAGCATATTTGATATGAATAAATTCTAAGATCAAGTAGCTCCAAAATTATTCTTGCTTTCACAAAGTAAATACCAAGAAAGTCATATATGTCATAGGAAAACCTAATACGGGCACCGTTTTGAACTCAAGCACATTGTTTATAATTTTATAAAACCCTGAATAACAACATATTCCATATTATGAAGAAAAGTGAGACCTACTGTGTATAAAATGTTCTTTGAAACATTTAAACACACTCAGCACAATGAGAGTAGACAAATATGACAAATCATTGGTCCTCCATCAGTTCTAATAAAAAGCAAATACAAAAATCAGAAGTTGTCTATTGTTTCCGGAAGCTCTTTTGTGAAATAATTTTGAAGAATGGCTAAATTATTTCCTTTCTGTCAAATTTTGTTTAGAGTTTTTGATGAGTATTTCCCCAAATATGATCACACAACACTGTTTTATTAAAACAAGTCTGAAACAAACTATTTATCTTCAGAGCAACCCCTTGGGGTAAATATTATTCTTCCAATATTCTTGGTGAGAAATTGGTTCAAAAAGTTGTCTGTTTACACAACTCATTTATCCTGGAAGAGTACGGATTCAAACCCAGGCAGTTTTCCATGAGGGTCTATGTTCTCCAACATTGGACATCTTACACTTCTGGTATCATGCTATACAGACATTTTAGTTTATTAGGTACCTTATATCAGTAGTTCTATTTCACAAAGGAATAATCATAGTCTATGGTAAAACTGTTCAAAGTCTCATGTGTATTTTCAGTCTACTGAATTCCAAATTTGTCCTCCCATATGTGATTCTTAGCACTTGGTATCTGGCATGAAGTTAAAGATGCCAACATAGACCTCCAAGTCAGCAGTGTTAAAGAAAAGAAGCAACATCCTCAGGTGCTCACCCTCCCAACAGCAACAACAAACATCACCATGAGGAATCTCCATAAGCCTACCACCCAAAAAAGCATCTTTGGCTTCTCTCTCTCTCCCTATCTATCTATCTATCTATCTATCTATCTATCTATCTATCTATCTATACATATATACTATGATGCTATTTAGGCAGAATAGATTAGGATCTAATATAATACTAAGGATATTATTTTAGTATATGAGATATTAGTGAATTCTAGGTGAGATTTAAGTAACATAATATATATATATTTTTTTCAAATTTAAGCTTGCCTGAAATGTATATAAGTATTCCTTTCTCCTGGCATCCTCACCAGCATTTGTTGTTTCTTTTCTTGATGATAGCCATTCTGATTAAGATAAAATCTTGATAGATTTTGATTTGCATTTCCCTGAATGCTAAGTGTTTTGCATATTTTTTCGTATATTTATTGGACATTTCTACTTCTCTTGAAAACCATATGTTCAATTCATTGCCAACTTATGGTATGGATAATTTAATTTTTGGTAATTAACATTTTAATTTTTTGTATTCCCCTATATATACAAAATGTATGTTTTTTTAAGCCATAAAGTATGAAATTATGTCATTCGGAGGCAAATGGAAGGAAGTATTCAGTGAAATAAACCAGATTCAGAAAGATAAATATATTTTGTCTCATATGTAGAAATTGGTGGTTGTTGTGAAGTGCCATCAAGTGAGGTCTGAATCAGTGACCCTTTTTATAACAGAACAAAACAATACAAAACACTGAGCCATGCCTGGTGCTATTGTCAGTGCTTCTTTGCTATTCACAGGGTTTTCAGTGGCTGACTGTTTTGGAAAGGAGGTGCTGGGTCCTTCTCACAAGCTGACAGTACCCAGGATTCCCAGGTGATCTCCTGTCCAGGGCCTGACTCTGCTTAGCTTCCAAGATCTGACAAGATTGGACACCAGGGTTGTAGTTATATGCAGAAGGTAGATTTAAAAAAATAAAATAAAAAATCGTGAAGACATGTAAGTAGAAGGTGGACTTTTGGGGATGGGGACCAGCTTCCAAGACCAAAAGAGGGTAATAGGGTAAATAAGATCAAAAGTATATAATATGTATGTATGAGTATGTCATAAGAAACTCAGTTTTTTACAATGAATATACACTAGAAAGAGAAATAAAAAACACAATAAATAAATATAAATTTGCTTGAACATACATGACTTATTATCTATCTTTTGAATTTATCTTTTTATTTGTATCTTCTTTCAATGTAATTTTTGTTTTCTCTTTGGAAAATTTAGTTTGAAGCACTACTTCACTTTGTTGCAGCTCTTATTTCCTATCTTCATCTCTCTTGAGGCAGTTGAGAAAACATCTTCTTTCTATTGCCCCACCCAGCAGTAGAGAACAGAGCAAAATACTCCCAAGAGTGCTATTGAGGAGAACTAAAAATTTAGAGTTAATCTTCTATAAGTTTTAAAGTTTCTGGTTTTATGTTGAGATCTTTTACCCATTTTGAGTTAACTCTCATGCATATTGAGAGATGCAGGTCAGTTTTCATTTTTCTGCATGCGGATGATCATGTTTCCCAGCACCATTTATTGAAAAGGCTGCCCTTTTTCCAGTATACTTGCTTTGCTCCTTTGTCGAAAATAAGGTGGTTATAGGTGTGTTGAGGTATTCTGGGTCTTCCATTATGTTCCAGATATCTTCAGGCCTATTTTTGTGCCAGTACCAAGCTGTTTTTGCTACCACTTCCCTATAGTATAGGTTGAAGTCAGGGCTTGTGATTCCACCTGCATTAGTTTTGCAGCTTTAGAGTGTTCTGGCTATACATGGTCTTTCGTGGTTCCATATGAATTTTTGGATCATTTTTTCTATTTTCATAAAGTCAGTTAGTGGAATTTTAATGGGTATTGCATTAAATCTATAGATTGCTTTTGGTAGGATAGCCATTTTTACTATATTAATTCTATCCAGGAGCAGGGAAGGTCTTTCCATTTTTCAGTGTCCTGTGCTATTTCTTTCTTTAATGTTTTGAAATTTTCCTTGTGGAGACCTGACAGGTCTTTGGTTATATTGATTCTTAGACTTTTAATTTTCTGGTGGGCTATCCTGAAGGGTATTTTTTCTGAAATTTCCTTCTCTTCCTGTTTGCAGTTGGTGTAAAGAAAAACTATTGATATTTGTATGTTGATTCTATAGCCTGTGACTTTGCTGAAGGAGTTAATTAGTTCTAGAAGTTTTCTGGTTGAGGTTTTGGGGTCTTTCAGGTATAGGATCATATCATCTGCAAATAAGGATAATTTGACCTCTTCATTGTTAATCTGTATCCCTTTGATTTCTTTCTCTTGTCTGATTACCCTAGCAAATACTTCAATTACTATGTTAAATACAATTGGAGAGAGAGGACATCCTTGTCTTGTTCCAGATCTAAGAGGAAATGGTTTTAGTTTTTCTCCATTTAATATAATGTTGGCTGTAGGTTTGTCATAAATGGTTTTTATGATATTAATGTAGTTGCCTGTTCTACGTATCTTCTCCAGCATTTTTATCATGAAGAGGTGTTGCACTTTGTCAAAGGCCTTTTCAGCATCAATTGAGGTGATCCTGTGGTTTTTGTTTGCCAGTTTCTTGATATGTTGGATTACATTAATTGATTTCCTTATGATGAACCACCCTTGCATCACCATTTGGTCTTGGTGAATAATCTTTTCATATTCTGCTGGATTCTGTTTGCCAGAATTCTATTAAATATTCTTGCACCTAGATTCATAAGGGAGATGGATCTATAATTCTCTATCTTAGATGAATCTTTTCCTGGTTTAGGTGTCAGGGTGATGGTAGCTTCATAGAAAGAATTTGGGAGTATTCTCTCCTTTTCTATTTTTTGGAATAATTTGACAAAGATAGGTATTATACCTTCTTTAAATGTTTGGTAAAATTCTGCTGTGAATCCATCAGGACCTGGGCTCTTCTTTGTTGGGAGATGGTTTATCCATCATATAGGCATAGGAAAGTATTTCCTTAATAGGAGTAAAATTCCTCAAGAAATGCAACAAGAACAGATAAATGGAATTACATGAAATTAAAAAGCTTCTGTACTGCAAAACAATTAACAGAGTCAAGGAAACCCCCACTGAATGGGAAAAAATCTTCACATCCCATACATCAGACAAACATCTAATTACCAGAACTTATAAAGAACTCAAGAAAAATACTCCCAAGAAAACAAATAACCCAATACACAAATGGGCAAATGAACTGAGTAGACAGTTCTCAAATGAAAAGGTCCATAAAGCCATGAAACACATGAAAAAATGTTCAATATCCCTAGCCATTAGGGAAATGCAAATTAAAACAGGTCTGAAATTTCACCTTACACTAGTAAGAATGGCCAAGATCAATTAAAAAAATAACAACAAATGCTGGTGAGGATACGGATAAAAGGGAACACTCTTACATTGTTGGTGGAGCTGTAAATTGATCCAACCACTGTGGAAATCAATATGGAGGTATCTTTAAAAACTGAAAATAGATCTACTATATGACTCAGCTATAATACTATTGGGAATTTACCCAAAGGGACATGAGTCATCATACCACAGAGATACCTGCATCTCCATGTTCAATGCAGCTTTTCACAATAGCAAGGACAAGGAATCTACCAAAGTGCCCTTCAACAGGAGAATAGATAAAAAAACTATGGTACATATACACAATTGAATAATACTATGCAATATAAAAACATGAAATAAGGACATTCACAGCAAAAGGGATGGAATTAGAGAAAATTATTTTAAGTGAATGAACACAAGCTCAGAAAGAGGAACACCACATGATCTCACTCACATGTGGGTTGTTGTTGTTATTAGGTGCCGTTGAGTCTGACTCATAGCGACCCTATGTATAACAAATCGAAACACTTGCCAATTCTGTGCCAGGCAAATGATCTTATTTATGTTTAAGCCCATTGTTGCAGACACTGTGTCAATCATGGACGGCCAAAAGAACAAACAAATCTGTCACATATGGGAGCTGAATCAAAATTAAAGAAGGAAAAAATTCTATGCAAAGTTCGGATCATAATAAAAGAAAAAAAAGCTAAGAATGGTATTATTATGGATGGTCTAGAAAATGTATGTAATAGTTCTGACAAGGTAAAAAGAAAGTTCACTGCAAAAAAAGTTTCTACCTTAAACAGAACCGGAACCCAAGGATATATAGAAAAATATTACCATAAAAAGACAAGTAAATGATAGAGAAGTCTTTGATTGAGGGGGTAAGATGGGGGGGAATTGTACAAGAGTGTAAGGGGGAACCTATATGAATAACGTACAATAAAATGCATATATGGAAGTGTCACAATGAAAAGCATGTCAGAATGAATCACATTAAAGTGTACATTAAAATTTTCCAATAAAAAAAGAAATTTAGTGTTAGTGTATATATAACTTTCTAGGTATTTGTACAGCATGGCAAGATGCTTCTCCAAAATCAGTAACGGTGTCATTATTAATGAATGAACAAAAATAAAACAAACAAGCAAAAAAAAAAAAAAAAGAAAAAAGAAAGAAAGAAAAAGAAACCCACTGTAAACATCATCGGATGTCACTTCATAAGAACTATCCTCTTTTCTAAGTCAACATTTATCCATAACTTCAACCATCTTTACCAACTAATCTCTGTCTCAGAAATCAGAATGTCCCTCCATGTGCAACTTCTCATCTTGTGATTACTCTATATCTTTTCCTGATGTATCTATGATTTTAAATTCATATACCCTATAGATAGATATTAATATGTACACACAATGTCTTCAATATATTTTCTATCCCTCACTATTACTAAAAATGTACATAATCTCATTCCACTAACAAAACAGTCCTCCTTTACATTTATTCTTTCTCCTCTTCATAGCCAACTTCTTATGAAAATAATCACATAATTTCTCATGTCCATATTTTCCAAAATCATCCATATTTCATATCCACTAAATTTCTTGAATCCATACATTCCTCTTCTTTTATCCACTGCCACTGTATTCTACCAATTATTATTTCCTTAATAATTTTGTTTACTTCTAGCAAGTTATTCTCCTAATCCTTTCCTCCGCAATACTACTGAACTTATTTTCTCAAAACTAAATTTGTCAGGTTTCCATTGCTTAAAAGTTTTCTGTACATTCCTATTGGCTTCAATATATAAAAATAAAAGAATTAGTAAATACTTTAAAATAAACTATTGACAATATCAACTGGCCATAATTTGATTAAATTCCTTAATGAAATCTTATTCTTTTACATATGAACAAGAAATCTATTTCTTAGAAATGGAGTTTTGGGAAACAGTATGTTTAGTGCATTTGTGGAAACAAAAATAAAAATTCAATAAGAATTCTAGTGTTAAAGCCATAACACCCATTGTATTGATATTCAATGGAGGAGTTGCTGGGTTTTCTAGTTATTAGATGTGGTAAGTAGAAACTAATCTAAGGTGCCTTCAAAATACCTAAAAATTTGCTACAACACAGATACTATGAAATCATTCTTATTTGAGGATTATCTAAGATTTTAACAAAATAATAAGAAAATAAAATGGCAGAATGTGCATCTACTCATGATACAAAGTTACTTAGTGATTAGTTTTTGTCTGAATGTAAATATGATTTCCTAAATTTACAAAAGAAAATATTTCCACAAGAATGTTCTATTCCAATTTAGCTTTAGAAGGATTAAGCCAATTGTATCATTAAGTTGCTAGCAAATAATCTTTGAAATATCTTTATGCTAATGCTCATAGAAATATCCAAATAATCAAATTCTATAACTTTCTCATCATATGTGTACCAAGAATAAGAAGTAAATGAACTCATGGGGATTTAATTTTAAGCCATTTGTTGTTACACATTTCTACAGCAATATCACAAGTAAAATACCATAGATCCCTACTGTTTCAATTCTCATATTTGACACTTTGAATATACATTGTATAATTTACAACATAAGAAGACAAACAGGTATATGCCTATGTATGTTCATATAGTAATATGTGACACTTTAAGATATTCATTTCTGTAGAAATGCTAGATCTGTTGGACAGTAAATAAAGAAGATATTGGCCGAGTGTGGTATCTCATTCCTATAATCTCAGCAACTCAGGAGGAGGAGGCAGGAGGATGACAAGTTCTAATTTCTAGGCTAGAGGCATCCTATGTAAGATAGAGAGATCCTATCTCAAAATAAAAAATAAAATATGGTCTGAGGGTGCACCTCAGTACAACGCTTGCAAACAGTGTGATGCCCTAGGATCAACTTCCAAATATTGCAAAAAATTAAAAATTAAACAAATAAGTACATGAATAAAATTTTAAAATGTTTTAAAAATAAAAAATAAAGATGATATGAACACATTGTAAGCCCAAAACATAATCAAAACAAAATTTCTTATATATTATGCATTTTACAAAAATGTTTTACATTGTTTTCATTTTTTATCCTCACAATAAGCCTAGACATAGAATATATAGAATATATGTTTGCAGCATATAAATAATGTCAATAGATGGTAGATGTTAGAGATAATTATATGATTAGCTAATGGCAAACAGCAAATAGAAAGAACTGTCTAAAATGATCAGCTCAGAGTTAACTGAGAAATCTCTTCTACAAGTAGGAATGTGGGTACAGATAGCATGCTTATATAGTTCTTATAGAGGACTCTCTTATTCATAGTGCAAGGATCTTAATGATTCTTAGTCTTGACTATAAATTAGAAAAATCAAGGAGCTCTTAGTAATCCTAAAAGTCACCTGCATTTCTGCTGTACTGTATCAGAACTGAGAAGATTGGCGCCCAAGGATGAGCATTTTTGAAGTGCCCAATAATTTAAAAATACAGCTCAGGTTAAGAATCTTGGTCTACAATGATTCCAGGTGCACTGTTATTTGAGCTTTTAAAATGACTTTGCAATAGAGTTTTGGCAGGAAATAAGGAAATAAAAACACACCTTGCCCTAACCCTCCAGACACCATGCAGAATGTTATTTTTACTTGGATGTCATTAAGCTCCTGAGTAGACTTAAGCTTCCTGCTGTCCTAGAATGACTTTAGTATTTCTGACACTCTCAAAAAAATCTTAACAAAGCATCCTTTTCTAAGTACATATCACATTTGCAACTTTAAGTATGTAAATTGCAGCAAAACTCAATTTAGCAAGCTATATAGAAAGACAGATCCAGACAAACAGAAAATAGTAATATTTTGGGAGGGGTAAACAAAGGATTTTCATAACACAATTTCATCACTTTTATATGTACAGATGATCTGAATTTCTTCTGTCCTGCTCTCTTTCAAAACATCTCCTTTTTATGAAACTTACTAATATGATCCCTGATATTAAATCCATTATAAGAATTGTACTTCTGGGTATGGTGTCACAAATTTGTAATCCCAGCACTCAGAAAGCAGAGGTAAAAGGTTCATGAGTTCAAGGTCATCCTGGACTTCATAATGAGTTCAAGGCCAGCCTGAGCTACATAGTGAGATGCTATCTCAACTCATAATTAAATGCATAAATGCATAAAAAGTAAATAAATAAATAACAATGGCAATAACAACAAAGAATTATGCTTTATATTTATATTAAAAATAAAGCTACACTTATTTGAATAGATATAAACTCACACCCAAACAATAAACCAAACTTACCAGTATAGGTTCATTTAAAATTAAAGCAGTATCCTACTAGAAAACTTCCTTAAGTTTTACCATCATGTTACCCTAGCTTCTTGTTATTATAATACTTATGTAAAAGTATGATACTTATTTAAAAACTGCTTTTCTTTTTAGTGTATGGCAACCCCCACCTGTGCTTATCCTATTTATGAGTTTTTTATTTGCTCTAAACACCTTCTGAAATTGGTGCTCTTATCATCTCCATTTTATGGAAATAGAAGATGAGACTCAGAGATGTAACATAACTTGATTAAAGTACCAAAACTAGTTAATAGCAGACAAGAAACTTTTACTTTTCCTGACTAATAAATTCTAGCTTGTAACTTCATATTATAAAAATACAGACACCACGTATACTACTGTTGCATTAGTTCATATTTTTACATATGAAAATGAAAGAAACTCTTGACAGTATGTTTTCTCCTCTTTTTCTTACATTTATATATATTTCCAAATTAATTACAGGCATATTTAGTATCTTATAATAAAATTTATATGATTAACTCAAGCATTACAGATGATATATAAAATTAATTAGCTTTCCAGAATGTCATTAGTAAAGCTTTTACATTTAATAATTATTTTTGTTTACTGAATACTGCTATGTATCCAGCTATGTCACATAAGCAGAATAAGAGGAAAAAATGAATATGAATTTACAAAATATTCTTTGTAAATTTTTGATGATGCTAGTGCTAATAGAAAAAACTTAAATATTTTACACACATTCATGCTGAGGAGTGTGCTATTGAATAGCTCTGTGGTTTACAAGGAAGCTTTATAGTGTTTTTCAATTTATGTAGTATAAATCCTACAAATTTCCATCTACGAAAGAGATGTCAGTGTAAATGAGTTGAAATAAAATATACAGTCACATGTCATTATGCAGTATTTCCACTGCACAGATCCAGCAGACATAATATTTCAAAAGCATAGATAACAGCACTATGTAGTAGCTTTGGATATGTATTGCATTGATTTTAGTCTAATTTATTTAGTTATATATAATTAATATTTAATAAATCATGTTTTAACAGATGACTAGTATAAATTCAGAATATATTTAACAGTCATTTTATACAAGCAGGTAGGAGCCATTTCCACCAGACCGCTGGAGTATTCATCATTCTAAATATTCAAAATGGCATGCGTATTCTGTTCTTTGTACTCTTAAAGCAGGCATGGAGAAGTCACGTTTCTCAATTCAAATATATCATGGAAATTATCTCATGATAAGAAAAGTAGAAAGGATGCACTTTGACTATAAATATTCCATCTTTTGTATTATACATAAATTCATACTAAAGTTATTTCTCATACTCAGTGTCCTTTTTGTCCCTCATCTTTTCTTTTCTCACTCTACATAGACTTTCCAGGTAATTTTATGTATTTCCACTTATAGTGAAAATGTCAAATCCTCAATGTAAACTCAGGTGCTTTCCCTGAGTTCCATATCAAGATATGTAATCTCCTACTGGGTATGCACACATGGTTTTATGACAAACACCCCAAAATTTTGTATGTTGAAAATAAGACAATACGCCTTTCCCCTTCAAACTACCATTTGCCTTTCATATCACAGTGAATGAATTGCAAACACTGTTACTCTTGACATCCTAATTTCTGCATCCCATTTAATTGCGAGTCATGCTAGTTTTATGCTTCAATAACATCTGGAACGGCACTTCCACTTTTTGCACCACAGCGCAAGCTACCAGCACCTGCTTCTTGGATCAATGAAATCAATGCCCTTGCTTGTTTATTTCTACTCTGGTTTGGATCATTTTATACAAAATGCAAATAAGATTCCTTGGTTTATATCATTGCTCTTTATCTTCTTGTAAATCATTATCATCTACACACCAAATACATCAAATACATTATCTCTTAACAAAGACATTACAAATAAATCATCTCATTTGCATTTAGAATCAATTATCTCAGTCAATCTTTAAACAAAGCTGTTTGGAGTGTGGAACTCTAAATAAAACAAACAAACAAAAAAGAAACATTAAAAAGAGAAAGATGGTCTGGACTTCTACCAAGAACATGTCCTGATTTTTTCTTGTTTTTTCTTCTAAATGGACAATTAGGGTGCAATCTCCAAAAGGTCAAGGCATGTCATTTCAAATTTCCATCCCCAGTGACTAGCACAGGCCTGGCATATAGATAGAAATCAATTCAGCTGAGTACAAAGCACTTAAAAAGCACTTGATAATATATATTTTCTAACTTCTAAATATAGAACATACCTCATAAGTAGAACGACATAGTTAATATCATTTCAAATGAATTTGAGTTCCCTATAAACATTGCCTTAGCCATGTAAAATGTCAAGCAGATCAATGAACTAAGCCCAGTCATTGTTCTTAAAGGAAGAGGCCACTGCATTCAAGAGGAGGGCCAAGAGGAGTAAAGACTCAGTAATCAGAGCACTGAATTTAGAGAAAGTAACTCTAACAAGGAAGACAAGAAAAAAGTCACTCTAATTGAACAGAAGCAAGCATAACAGCCATCAAAAATACAACGATTGAAAGGCAGTAGGTAGACTTGATTGAATGCGCTCAACAGAAACTTATGGTGCAGTACAAGTAGATTATGTAACAGGCAAGCTCCAGAATTAATACATAAATTAAATAAATTAAATAAATAAATAAATAAATAAATAAATAAATACAAAACATGGGTACCAATGTAAAATTATCGTGTATGTTTTCTCTACTGAACTCTTATAATTTTAAGCTTCTCCTGTAATGAACTTGTGACTTTAAAGTTCACAATGACTCTACATTATATACATTAAATATATAAACTTATATATATCCACATTTATTTATATATAGATCAATATATATGTATTATTTGTATGTATATAAACATATGTTCATATATACATGTGTATACATATACACATGTGTACAAAGGAATGAAAAATTCCCTATATTATTGATCTCTGGGAATAAGTAAAAATTGAATCTTTTAGCTGCTATTTTGTCTTTTTTCATATGCAGCCTGAAAATTGTTAGTTTAGATGTTTCACAGATTTGGGGAAAAATCATTCAAATAGTCCCCTAAAGAAGAGTTGAAGGTTATAAAAACCAAACAGAGGAGATTTTCCAGATATAGTAAAAATAATAAAAGATGCTATTTTTAATGTGAACATCACAATAACCTGCTAATATCAACCCTGAGGAAACAATCATAGACAGGTAAAGTGACATGATTGTCACAAAAGTATCAGTCAGGCACATTATATCACTGTGATCAGAATTATCCTTCCATGAAGGCTTTTAAGTTAAATTTCCTAATTTAAAAATGACTTTTGGCCTTGGGATGTAGCTTGCTTGTAGAGCACTTGCCTAGCACGTGCAAGGCTCTGGGTTCGATCTTCAGCAGCACACACACACAACATACACAAAATATGTTGTTAGGTGCAGTTGACTCAGTGTCCAACTCATAGTGACCCAAGGTACAACAGTTGAAACAGTTTGTTACTGCTTCTCTGCTATTCATAGAGTTTTCAATGGTAGATTTTTTTTGGGGGGAGTGGGTTGCCAGGTCCTTCTCCCAAGCATACAGCACCTGGTGTTCTCAAGCAGTCTCCCATCCAAGTATTATCCAGGCCTGACTCTGCTTAGCTTCCAAGATCTGATGGGATCAGAGACCACAGTACTACAGTTGCAGACTCATAAAATATATTTGTATACATATGTACACACATGAACTCATATAAATGTTACTTTTGTTATATAGAGAAAAATTATTCCATGATTGAAGTGTTTGTTTCTCTAATACCCACCCACACTACATTATTTAAGATCTTAAAAATATTATCTGTGAAGTGCATACATAGAAATTAAACTGTAAGCATACATACAATACAATTTCAGCCTCTATTAAAAAGATAAAGAATATTGGCAAAATAGAATCACCAGAAAAAATTTTAATACTAAAACTAGGATCCTCTATAGCATATCAACTTAGATTTATTGAACTTCATCTTAAATAATCAGATTTTTGTGTTTTTTAAAACAATCTCTAAACCAGTCTTATTTAAATCTTTTTTGTCATTTTCTGTGATAAGCCTAGAAAAATAACAAATATCTATTTATTTTATGAGAGGACATACATTTCTTCTTTGAAAATCACTGAAAGCAACAATCATCAATTTTCTTCACATATTCAGAGTCATAAAGAACTGGAGACAAATGTCTCAGGTCCACGAAATTACATAGCTGCTTTGCCCACAGTCAGCAGGCATAATAAGACTGACTTTTGGCTACTATTTTAGTCACTATCAGATTGTGGTGTCCTGATAGAGGGAGGAGATTGTGTGGGTAGCTGTGTATTTTATCAATTTGAGGAATTTCCTCAGGACTTTTCATGAAGAATGTAAAATGATACAATTTTATGTGCTTCCCTGAGTTTTGTAAAGTAAACAAACACTTTGAATCTAGAGTTTTCAGATAAAGGACAGGAAAAAATAAAGGAAATAATGATTTCAAAAATTTTAGAGGTATTTCAGTACATAGTGAGATCAAAGATGATAATATGATGAAATTAAACATTTTAAGTTATTTTACATAGTAATATACTACTAATAATGAGATTAGATAGATTAAATCTGTCTCATACAGAAATTGACTAGTAATAGG
This sequence comes from Pedetes capensis, assembly GCA_007922755.1. Lineage (NCBI taxonomy): Eukaryota > Metazoa > Chordata > Mammalia > Rodentia > Pedetidae > Pedetes > Pedetes capensis. Next base: position 24,161 of record VMDO01019544.1, read on the forward strand.
TTAAAATGGAGTATTAAAAGATTTATTTTGAGTGACTTGTTTTAGGTACTCCAAGTGAAAATCACCTTTCCCTAAACTATAAATTTCCCTCACCCTTCTAATTCAAATATAGGCAATCTCAAAAACAGGTAGTAATGAAGCCCCATGTGCAACACATCAGTAGCTATTCATAACAGTGGTTCTCAGGTTCTTTCAAGGTTCACCCCTTGACGTTTATATTTAGAAGCCAAACTGGTAAACACAGCATTCATTTCAACAGCAAGTGATCCTAACACAAGGGATCCGAGAGGCACTCCTTCAGATACTCCCTGTAACAAACTGCCTTTTTCCAATAGCTGTTTCAGGCTGGGTTTTTATAAATATAAACTCACAAACAGGTTTCTGAAGATGGAAAGAAAACAGCAGAGAAACGCCTCTTGATCTGTAAAGACTAGAGGAGTGGAGGGATTTGGTGAAAGAATTAGTTAAATCAGTTGTTTCCAAACTTGGATACATATCAAAATTCTGTGAGACATTTAAAAATTACTGATGAATGTAATTTAATACAACAGAATCTGATTGAACAGATCTGGTGTTATGGCCTACCTGTTAGGTGTTTTTTTTTTTTTTTTTTTTTTTTTTTTTTTTTTTTTTTTTTTTTTTTTTTTTTTTTCCCTGTAAGAGATTCTAACATGTAGGCAGTGCTGAGAGCTATGGACTTAATTTTGAAAATAGTACTTTTGTGAGGATGATGTTTATAGTTCCAAGGAATTTATCATATCTGTGTTTTTATTGGGATGTAATATAAGGTATTTTCTTGTATCTTATTTAAATTTTTTCCTTTGCTTTGATTTTTAAAAATAGTTTATCAGTTATATGATCCTGCCTATAAAACATTCTCTCTGCTAAAAAAAAAAAAAAGCAAAAAGCCGCCTTCCAATGTTCTTTGAAAGACTGTGGAGATCTTACAATCAGGGTTACTATTGTCCATGTACTTCCTAATATTTCAATGACTTCTCTATCCTACTTGGGTTCACTCTGGTAGTTATATAGTATGGATTTAAAGACAGTTCATTATTTGCTATTACTTTTCAAGGGACTAACAAAATGTACCTTGGTTTTTGTCCTTGTGTCTGGAATCTTAGCAGCAATTGTCCGGTGTGGCAGGAACATCTGAGTTGGATTTGAAGGGATTAGACTCAAAGGAGGAGGCTGATCACGGAAAACTGATGACAAACAGAGCTGTACAGTCTCTTTCATTGCTTTCATTTGGGACTCCTAGAGAAGAAAGGAAGGAGGGGAAAGAGAAATGTGGGGGGAGAAATGTGTTAACATTTTTACATATGGGTGTGGTCATCATTTTCCACTTCTATTCTCCTAGTCTGAATTCATTCCCCACAAAAATATATAACAGTTTGCAAATGAAATTGCCTAATTTATAAATTCCATTGATATACTACTTAATTCACAGTATTCATGATTTAACATGTTTTGTGTTATATTCTGAATATCAAAATTCAGAAATGTATTTCACTTTTTCCTCAAGTTGACATGATCTCAATCATAGTGGTAGACTGGAAAGAAAGTATGCTAGAGATTAATCTGGAATAGATATCCTTACACACATGTCATCTTTCTTTTGGCATCGATCCCTATTAAGAGTCACTCTTGGGCTATGGGTGCAACTCAGAGGTAAAACACTTAATTTCCTACCATGTCTAAGCACCAGATCTCAACCCTTAGCAACACACACACACACACACACACACACACACACACACACACACAAACACACTCCCTCCCGTAACAATGTAAGCTTGTTATATTTCTGTTAGATAATTACTCTATAACTGTTCTATTTCCCCAAATAATGGGAAGCAGTAATTTATCTAATAAAATTCTTATTTACTCTAAACCTTGTTGTGTTGTCAGTTGTTAGGTGCCATTGAGTTGAGTCCAACTCATAGTGACAATATGTACAGCAGACAAAACACTTCCCAATTCTGTGCCAGACACATGATCTTATTTATGTTTAAGCCCATTGTTGCAGACAGTGTCAATCTATCTGATGGAGGGTTTTCCTTTTTTTTTTGCTGACCTGTCACTCTCCCAAGCATGATGTCTTTCTCCAGGGATTGGCCTCTCCTGACTACATGTTCGAAATATGTAAGACCTTGTTAGGTAACAGAAACAAATCTGATGTGATAATATTAAAACATTTTTAGCATATGATAATATGTCATGCATTTTCATATGCAAAAATAATTTTATACTTTTAAATATACATGACATTGACATTATTATTACCATTTTAATTTAGGAAAGAAAATACAAAGTTTTAGTACAGGAAGATTTCTGATCTAGACCACAAGCTAAACTGACTAAGGCAGAAAACTGTGTTTAACTCCCATCTGTCTCCCAGCTCCCATTGCTAAAAGTACTTTAAGTTTTGATAAGATTAATAAGAAGGATGAGCACAAATGATAGTGAGATTCTGAGTTCCTAAAATGAAGAGTCACCCAATTTTAGGACAAACTTATGAGATATTCTTATGGCAAGTAAGGGGTGATTTGGGACACAAACTAATAAGACAATGTCATATTGACATTTGTGCATGAAATAGGATGCTGTCTTTGGACCATGAGAGAGAGGTGAGAAATTTGTGACTTTGGGCCAAGATCCATGTATATGGTGGCACACATGGAGTTTACCCTGCAAACTTGGGTGAATGATGTGGCAACGTCTGTTTTCTCTGCTTGATAAAACAAAAGCTGAGCAATCCATTGTATTTTATATAGTAGGCTAGGAATATGCCATTTTGTAGCACTCTTTTCTATTTCCTTACTTGGGAGAAGCACCCGGCAGCCCTTTCCAGAAATAATCCTGAATTCCAAAGCAATCAGCTGTTGAAAATTGATGAGGGTTGCTATGAGTCAGACACTACTTCACCACATCTAACACACACACACAGACACACACACACACACACACACACACACACACACACACACTTCCTTACTACCTGTCTGCAGCCATACCACCCTGTTGTTCAAACTCATCAGACCTTGGAAGTTAAACAGGTTCTATCCTGGTTAGTTCTTGGATGGGAGACCACCTGGGAATATTATAGGATATAGTTTTGGGAGAAGGACCTGGCAGGCGGCCCATTCCCCAAAGAATCAGCCATTGAAAACCCTATGAAAAGCAGAGAAGCACTGACAATAGTGTCAGGCATGGCACAGAATCAGGTAGAATTCCATTCCTTTGTACATAGGGTCATTATGAATTGGACCTGACTTGATGATACCTAACAACATTTCCTTCTTATCTCTCAGGATCTAGGGGGTTAACTCATATCCTTCCAAATTCTGCCACTGTGCTTTCCCATAATATAAATCTTTATGATAGAATACTAATATTTGTCTTTAAGATTGAATATTACCTTTACAGATTGAATTATAATTCAACAATTCTTTTTTGGTCATGCAAAGATTTTTTAAAATCAGAAGTAATATGAACAACTGGAAATGTATTACAAATGTATTACAAGTAGGACAGATGTATTACAGTTGTATTACAAATAGGACAAATGTATTACAAATAAGACAGGTATGCATTTCCTTCTGATTATTTTTGCTCTGTCAAATTGTTTAAAGGATGAAATAGAACCTAAGGAGGACTAGAGTGGAGGAGAGTTGATATGTGTACAGGAAAGGACAATGTTGAATGAAGACATGTAGGAATTCAATGTTTATACTCAAAATGGACCCTTTGACATGTTTGCCTTCATACCCAGATTCCTTCATTTCCCCTGCTCACACTATTTTGTTTATTGACCCTGTTTGCTTCTGTCATATAATTCACTAACTTTAAAGCATATGTATATGCACAAATGGATATTTGTAGCACAATCTTTGATAGGTTATCAGGGTCTCAACAAAAACCTTTTTTAAAACAAAATCTTTAAAAATTAAGTGAAGATATTGTTTCTGAACATCAGTAAAGGAAATTTACAAGTTATTTCTAAAATCAGTAAGAAATAATTAATAGATTTTTCTTTTTGTTAGTTCTTTAGCAGTAATTTTGAGTGACTTTTCTCTTCTCACAACACACTAGGAAGTCATGGTGTTGAATGCTATGTCATGAGCTAAATAACCCAGATGGAACAGAGCAAACTAAATATCCTGTCTTATTTGTATATTAAAGTAGATAAGTAGAGAAAGAGTATTGTGACTGAGTCAGGCAAGTCTTCACCAAGAACGAAGGTTGTATGGCTTTGAAATGTTGGATTCAATGTTCAAATCATGCAGGAAGTAAGGATGTTTGCTGTATAAGCTGAATTTATATTGTGGCTGCTCTTAACACCATATATTTAAAAGGTGGGTGTATAAGAGGCTTCAAGTATATGTCAACCTAGTCAACAAATCTGTAAATCTGAGTAATGGTTGAATTCAGATGCTGAAAATAATGAACAGTATCAAAGTCATAATTTCAAACATGGATTTGAAGTAAATACTCTTGACAAAAAATTAATTTTTCAATGAGATATTGAAGGAGATGCACATATGTGTTAGATTTTTAGTATCCTAAACTTTGGTGCAATTGTCTGCAGTCTCCTTACCTGGACTGGATCACCCTAAGTTAACACAGTTATCATTACAAAATGTACTATCCAACTCCTCATCTACCCTGGCCATAGTAGTGATTTATCTGTGCTTTTATTTATTTCAACACATTTTTAATTTTTTATATTCTGCTTTTTTTTCCCTTTGGAACACAAGCCTGCATCATGGCCTCTTACCTTAGATTCTTGTTCAGTTCCTTCACTATATTGTAGATTTTCCCTACCAAAGACCACAGATTTCTGTTAGCAACCTACCTTAGTATTTCCATCTTCCTGCCTAACACCCATTAAGAGCCTCTAATTTAACAGGATCTGTTGTTGATATTATTCAGGTTTGATTTGACCCAATTGTAAAAGGAAGACCCTAAAACCATATTTTCACTTATTCTGCTTGGTGTAGTCTGAATCAAAGCTGAAGACTACTGTTCACATTGAAGTTTCCTTGAAGAACAAGATGTTCTTTAATGAAGTATGATGTAAACCATATGTCACATGTTTAGTTCTAGATCAGAAAAACTATTCTCTTCTTAGGGCAGTCTTGTTTTTAATCCTTTTTGTCTCTTCCTGCACCAAAACACTTATCCCATTTATTTTGTCCCATGGTAGTCAAATGTAAAGGCCTTAACTAAAATGCCATATTTGTCACAATAACCTAACATCTCAAGTTTATTCTGAACTTACATATTTACCTGTGCTATTTCCTTTGCCTATAGAACATTTACTGTACTCCCCTAGAGAAACTTTCCATTTAAAGTGCTCACATATTCAGGTCACCTATTAGAATACTCTTTTTAATATTTCTCCTTCTTAAAGTCTAATTTAGTACATATAATCAATTCAATTCATCTTTTTGTTTATCCTTATTGTTTACACTTAGTAGAATGAAATATCTTTGAAGTTTGGAGACTTTTCTGCAGAAATAACAGTTTCTAACTTAACAAATGTTTGCAAAATAAATAATAAAACAAACATTAGGATTATATACTTTGATGTTCTATTACCTAAGAAAATAGTGAAATACTTCTCATTTTATCCTGTGTACTGTTGTTGTTGTTAGGTGTCCTGGAGTCAGTATCAGACTCATAATGGCCCTACCTACAACAGGCGAAACACTATTGTCATTGTTTCTCTGCTATTCATAGAGTTTACAATGGCAGATTGATATTTTGGGAGTAGGTTGCCAGGTCCTTCTCCCAAGCCTACAGTTTGTAGTGTTCCCAGGCAATCTCCCATCCTTGTACTAACCAGGCCCAACCCTCCGTAGCTTCTGAGGTCTGATGTAATCAGATGCCACAGGACCACAGTTGTAGTTTAGTCTTAGATAACATAACTATTATCTCAGACATTAAAAATGCTTGTATGTGTGTGATATAATATGTAAAATTCTTTTTTTTTTTTTTTTTGCAGTACTGAGAGTTGAACCTAGGGCCTTGCACTTGCATGCCTTGCAAGTGCTGTACCATTGAGCTGCATCCTCAGCCCATTTTTCTACTGTTTTTAGACAATGTCTCACTAAGTTATGCAGACTGCCTCTTGTCTCAAACTTGTGATCCTCCTGCCTCCACCTTCCCAGTTGCGCCACCGCGCCCAGCTCAAGAAATTCTTTTTCTATGTGATCTTAAGGTATTAGGAGACTCAGAAAATATCATTTTGTGGGTGTATATATGAGCACTTTTCTTAGAAAAATGTACCTTGTAAAGAAATCTATGACTATAATTTATAATCTCTGTTGTTTTTAGGTATCTCAAACTGGGTCTGACTCATGTCAATCATAGCATGTACAACAGAACTAAAGACTACTGACACTGTGCCATGCACGAGATATTTTTTGTTTTGATTGGTTTTATGTTTGACCATTTTGTTTCTTCTCTTTTGAGTTATGCTACCTTAACCAATGGAGGTCTGTGTGCCTTTACTCCATTTACACAATTAAGGTCAGCTCTTTTTTGAGGAAGGGCTGGAGTTTAGCTCAGTTGGTAGACTGCTGCTCTGCACTCTTTGAGGGCCCAGTGTCAATCTCCAGCACTGCCAAAATGGGAGAAGGATATGACAATCCACTTCTGAAACAATCTCAAAACAATCAGTCCTTGAAAACCCTGTTAGGATCACTTGAGTCAGTCCCAACTTGAGAGCACCTAACAACAGCAACAATAACAACAACAACAACAACAACAACAACAACTTCTTGAGGAGGCAACTTGTCCCCAATTTTCCAACCAAGGGGCTCATTTTCTGGCACTATATTGACAGCACTTCTCTGCTATACATAGTGTTTTAAATGGCAAATTATTTCCGGAGTGGGCTGCCAGGTCATTCTCCCTGGTCTGTCTTAGACTGGAAACTCAGCTGAGACCTGTGTATCATGGTTGGCCCTGCTGATATCTGAGATATCCTGGCCTACCTTTCAATATCACAGCAACACACCAGCCCCCACAGCACAAGCAAACAAAAATTCACAAGATAGTCATGCTCATCTAACTGGCTGCACATGAAGAGACTTTATCAGGAACATTAGAATGCAATATCACCTGCTGGGTTTAGCAAGATCATGAGGGGATGAAATGTACTTCTCCCTGACTTTATTTTTCCCATGAAATCAGCACTACCAACCCTAGAATCACATTTGACATATTTGGATCTGTACTCTAATGGTCCATATGTTCCTTGTACATAGCATGACTAGTATTCTCATACATTTTTAAGTGAGTTATTAATTTATGTGTTTCAATATAATAATAATACTTTGTTATACCCCCACTGTATGCCAAACACTGTAATGGCTAAAAAGAATTCTCATTCTGTTATTGCTTACTTCTGGGGGTCTGTGTGGGTTGTCTAACTTGTGCCATCTGCATGCTTTCCTGGGTGAAAGCCTACACGAGTCAGATGGTATACTAACTTTTCAGCATGATGGTTTTAGAAGTTTCCAGATTTTGAAGCCATTTCATATTCCAGTTGCTGAGGCTGATTGTAATTCATAAGACATTGCTGAATAAATAATATGCTGTTTGGAAACTCAAGGTTGATTCTTAGATCTGAAGATTCTTATTGTTTACAATGAGAGAGTAAACTGAACTTCTTTTATTAAATATGTCATGAGGACTAAACTGGAGTGTGAAGATGCTATTTTCAAAATATTTATGATGTATTTAAAATCTTTTGAAGCCAAGGTATAACACTATTAGAAGCTAGACAGTTGAAGAGTATAAAAAACACTCAAATAAAGATGATGGAGAGAGGTGAAGAGCAATGTCATTAAACTGCAGTTATCCATTTGGAAGTGAGCTAGCATTTCTACCTGACTTTATAAATGCAGTTTATATGCTTCATATGTTTCTTACATGAGATTTGTTGAAATCAATCTTTAATATTATAAAATCTTTTATAGTTAACTGCACCAAAAGGGGTAAGAACATTCTAAAGGTTGAAGACAAAATTGTCATCACAGAAAGGCACTCCCATAACATTCATTAATAATAAGATGGTCTAGATGAACATTAGGATTACACATATCTCTGCTTTTCTAATTCCACCAATTCTATAAAGAGCCCACGTACTTTGAAAAATTAACATCATATAGTATATATTCGATATGGTTAGAGATTAGCATGTATTAGGACATATTTCTTCTCTATACATAAAAAATTGTTTTCCAAAACAAATCTTAGTAAAATGAATCATGTTTGACCTATTCCACAAAATAGCAGTCAGGCTCTCCCAAAAGTGTTACATATTAACAACTTGGATAAAATAATTTATAATATTCCAATCTCAAAGGAGTAAAGTTGTTATGATATCTAATTACTCATTCAAATATTATGCTTGTCCCAGAGTACCAAACCTCACAAAAGAATACCATTAGCATTCATAAAATGTCCTCACTAATACCTTTACTGTGGAACATGCTGGAAATACTGTCGAGTAAGTTGTCTATGTTAGTTGTTAAGAAGTTTTGGTACAAAAGTGAATAAATATGCCTATGTATTGCTGTTAGGTGTCATTAAGTCATGTCCAACCCATAGTGAACCTATGGACAATAGAACAACACTCCCTGATGCTGTGCCATCCCCAGCACTATATCAGTGTTTTTCTGCTATTCAGTGGCTGATTGTTTTTTGGAGTGCGCTGCCACATAGATTTCCCATTTCTGCAGTACTGCAGATCATTCCCAAGGACCCAGAGAGCACAGAGCAGCACTCTACAAACAGAGGTAAATCCTAGCTCATGCCTATGTGAGAGAGATTCAAATCCTGAGTAGAAATTTAGCTTGGTTCTTCAAAATCACCGCTTAGTAAAGAAACAGCCTTAACCAATTAAATGAACAGACAATTCTCAAAACAAGTAATATAAATAACCAATAAATATATGAAAAATGTTCATCATCCTTAGTTATTAGAGAAATGAAAATTAAAACTACCTTGAGATTCTATCTTACCCAACTCAGAACAGCTATCATCAGGAGAAGAAAAATCAAATGCTGGCAAGGATGTGGAGAAAAAAGAAACCATATACACTACTACTGGGAATGTAAATTAGTGTAGGCATTATGGAAATCAGAATGGGGGCTCTTCAAATTTTTTTAAAGGTGTTCATTTTTAATTCCAGCAATTCAAGAGGCTGAGGCAGGAGGATCATTAGATTGAGGCCAGAGGCAGCCTGCACAACTTTCAAAAGAAAAAAAAAATAGAAAAAGACCCTTGGAGGTGCAGCTTAGTGGTAGAGCTCTTGCTTAGAATATAAGAGGCCATGGATTTGAACCTTTCAGTACTGGAAAAAGTAAAGTGAAACAAACAGAAATAGAAAACAGTAACAACAATAACAAAGACAAAAAAAAAAAACTAGAATTGGAACTACCATATAATCCAGCTATATCCCTTCTGGGTATACATCTAAAGGAATCTAAATCAACATATCAGAGAGATACCTGAATATTCATATTTATGGGAGCACTATTCACACTAACCAAGATCTAGAATCCTTCTAGAAGTCCAATAATATATGAATGCATAAAGAAAATGTGATATATATGTGTGTACATATATGTGTGTATGCATATATATGCACACAAAATAGTTTTATTCATTCTTAAAGATAGAATTATGTCATTTCTACATTTCCAGGAAAATGGATGAAACTAGATATAACATGTAACAGTAAGTGAAATAAGCCAGACTCAGAAAGACAAATACACATTTTCTCTCACACATGGAATCCAGATATCTATCTATCTCTCTCTCTCTCTCTCTCTCTCTCTCTCTCTCTCTATATATATATATATATATATATATATATATATATATATATACACACACACACATGCACACACACATATGATATGAAAGTAGAAGAGGTACTATTTATTTGGATGAAGGTGGCTAAAGGCTGCAGGTGGGCAACAAGAGAGGGTAATGGGGGGAGAAAGAGAAATATCACATATTTTATTTCATAAGCAGAGTCTAGATTGAACTATTAATATATAGTATTAAAAGAGAAGCCACACTATTTTTGGAGAGAGGACAGAGTAATGGAGATAGGAGCATGAGAAGGTGGTAGAGGTTGAAAATGAGGAATGTACAATGATATGCATGTATGAACATGTCATAATGAAAACCATCATTTTGTTTCCTAACAAAAAATTACTAATACAAAAGAATTTGCCTTAAATATTGTCTCTTCTCAATTCTATAGCAAAACACATATGGTTCAAATTGGTAATTAGTATATAACTTCTGTTTTTACAAATAACTAAATATCTACAGTGTTATTGCAAAATAAGTGTACAAGTACATTGATCTAACTTGCTTAATTATCACAGTACAACGGTTACTAAGATTTGATCTCAATAACAGAAAACTCTTGACAGCACACACAAGATTTAATTTAAAGATAGATTTTGATTTTGAGAATTATTTGACAATTATTTTGAAATGATTTTGAGAATTACAGTTACATGTAGAAGATCTGTGTCAATCCATCTAGTGGAGGCTCTTACTTCATTTCTTTAACCCGCTACTGTCCGGAACATGATATCTTTCTCCAGGGATTGGTCTCTCCTGACAACACATTCAAAATATGTAAGATGTAGTCTAGCCATCCTTGCTTCCAAGGAGCACTCTGGTTGCATTTCTTCTAGGATGGATCTATTGGCTCCTTTGGCTGTCCATGGTATATTCAATACTAGCTTTCAACGCAGCAAATCAAAACCATAAATTTTTCTTGTGTCCTTTATTCACTCTCCAGCTTTCAGAAGCATATGATGCACCAGAAAATAATATGGTATGAGTAAGGAGTACCTTCTCTTCAGTGTGGTGTGTTTACTTGTCATCACTTTAAAGATGTTTTATACAATAGCTTTACTGAAAGCAATGTGTCTTGATTTCTTGACTGCTGCTTCTGTGGATGTTGATTGTAGAAGCAAGTAAAGCAAAATCTTGGACAACTTCACTTATTTCTCCATTTATCATGAATTTGCTTCCTGACACATCTGTAAGGATTTCTTTCTCCTTGTTGTTGATGTGCATTCCAAACTGAAGGCTCTGTTCTTTGATCTTCATCAGTAAATGTTTCAAATCTTCACTTTGAGCAAGCAAAGTTCTGTCAAATGCATAATGCAGGTTGTTAGTAGATCTTCTTCCAAAACTTATGCCACATCCTTCTTCATAATGTCCAGGTTCTCTGATTATTTAATCAACACAGAGATTTAAGAGGTACCATAAAATGATACAGCCCTGACACACACCTTTCCTCACTTTAACCCAAGCAGTGTTTCCTTGTTCTGTTCAGATGACTGCCTCCTTTTCCATGTACTGATTTCTCGTGAGTACAAGTAAGTGCTATGGTATTCCTATTATCCACAATGTTATCCATAATTTATTGTGATCCACATAGTCAAATTCCTTAATATAGTCACTAGGATATAGATAAACATCTTTCTGATATTCTCTGCTTTGGGCTAATATCAATTTGATATTAACAATGATGTCCTTAGTTCCATTCCCTCTTCTGAATCCAGCTTGATTTTCTGGCATTGTCCTGTCAACACACAACTACAGTCATTTTGGATAATCTTTAGCAAAATTTTACTTGCATGTAATATTAATAATATCATTTGATAATTTTCACATTCAATTGGATCCCCTTTTTTGAGAATAGGCACAAATACAGACCTCTTCCTGTCAGTTGGCCAGGTAGCTGTTTTCCAAATCCCTTGGCATAAACAAGAGAGTACCTACAGTGATGCCTCTGTTTGTTGAAACATCTTTTTTGGTATTCCATCAATTCCTGAAGGCTTATGTTTCACCAATTATTTCAAAGTAGCTTCTATATTGTCTTTTAGTACCATTGGCTCTTGATAACATGTAACCTCTTGAAATGGTTAGTCATTGACCAATTCTTTTTGGTACAATGACTCTGTGTATTCTTTCCCTATTCTTTTAATGTTTCCTCTTTAATTTAACATTTTCCCTGTAGAATCTTATTGCCACTAGAGGCTTGAATTTTTTCTTCAATTCTTTAAGCCTGAGAAAAACAGTGCATGTTCTTCCCTTTGGTTTTCTATCTCCATCTTTTTGCATATGTCATTATTATAATATTTGATTTTTTCTCCTTGAACTGCCGTTTAACTTCATCATGTTTTCCTTTTACTTTAGCTATTGACATTCAAGGGCAATTTTCATGCAATATGGTCTTTTCTTTTTTCCTGTATTCTTAATACCCTTGCTTTCCCCATGAATATTGTCTTTGATGTCATTCCATAACACACTTGATCTTCAATCTTTAGTATCTAATGTATCAAATCTGTTCTTGAGATACTCTCTGAACTCAGGTGGGATATATCCAAAGTCAAACCTTGGCTCTCATACACTTATTCTAATTTTCTTCAGTTTCAACTTGAACTTGCAAATGAGCAATTGATGAGCTAATCCATAATCATCACTTGGTCTTGTTCTGACTTTTAATATTGAAGTTTTCCATTGTTTCTTGCCACAAATGTAGTCAGTTTGGTTCCTGTATGTTCCATCTCATACATTCCATGTGTATAGTCACCATATATGTTGGATAAAAAAGGGTATTTCCAATGAAAAGGTTGTTGGTCTGACTAAAATCTATTATCAGATGTCCAGCACTGTTTCTGTCACCGAGACCTCATTTTCTAACTACTGAGCATTCTTGTTTGTTTCCAACTTTTTCATTCCCATCATTTCAATTATCCATGCATCCTGATTGAATATTTTGTCAGATTCAGACTGTAGAAGCTAGTTAAAATCTTACACTTCCTCATTTGTGGCTTTAGTGCTGGGTACATAAAGATGAATAACAATCATCCTAACTGGTCTTCCTTATAGGCATATGCATATTATTCTATCTCTGATAGCATTGTACTTCCAGACAGATCTTGAGATATCTTTTTTTCATGATGAATGCAACCCCATTTCTTTTTAAGTTGCCATTCCTGGCTTAATAGACCTTACGATTGTCTGATTCAAAATGGCCAACACTAGTCCACTTTAGCTAATTGCTAACTAGAGTATTGCTTATGTGATCTCTTTCACTTTGGATGATTTTTAATTTTCCTGCATTCATACTATGTACATTGTACCTTGCAATTATTAATGAATGTTTATAGTTGTTCTCATTTTGAACCATGCCACATCAGCAAATGGATGGCTCAGGGGCTTACTTCTTTCCCATCATTACAGTCAACTCTATTTGAGGAGGTAACATTTCCCCAGTCACATTTACATGCATTCCAACCTGAGGGGGTTCATTTTCTGGTGCTGTATCTGACAGTGTTGCTCTGATATTCACAGAGTTTTCAATCTCTGTTGTCTATGTTATTCTGGAAGCTCAGTTGAAGTTTGTCAACCATGGACAGCTCGGCCTGTATCTGAAATACTTGTAAGCATAGTTTTCAGCATCACAGCAACAAACAAGCCAGCACAGCAGGACAAACTGACAGACCAGTGGGAGAAAGAGTTATATAGTATCCATTTATTAGTGGTACAGTCATTGCTATATATAATATCCTTGTGCATATTTCTAAGTACATAGATATGAATACAAATCCTAAGACAAACATACTTAAAGATTAGTTATAACACTTGTATGGGAATTATTACCTCTTCCATTACTTTCATAACTCATTCATCCAGAGTTTATACATGACATCTCAGTTGATACTTTAAAGCATATTAGTGATGTTACAAAATAATTGTTCTAGTAAATTTAAAACTGAAGCATGAACTCATAGTGAATGTTCAGTCAATTTAACATAGCAGCAAAAAGAAGGAAAATATTAGAGTCAAAGGAGAATATCCCATATTCATGAATTCTATAGCCATCTTACATGCATGGTAACTAGAACTGCATTAATAAATCCAAGGAAGCAATGAGCATACTCCAGCAATTTCTGTTACAGCCAAAGTAGTGATGGTTCATAAATGTAAACTTACCCTGTCAAGAGCTGCTTTCTCTAGTTCATTTTTGGCTACAGCTAACTTTTGTTCCAGATCTGTAAGCTGTTGGGCCTGTAAAATGAAAGAAAGTCAAATCTTTTCCAGTAAATTCTATAATCTTTGTACTGTACCTTAAGCATCTGTCATTCATTGCCAAAGAATAAAACGTAGAAGAGAAAAAATGACCCTATTTCTTTTAGAATTCAGGTTAAAAATTAAATATCACATGGTCAAATTTTTTTTTTTTTTTTTTTGTGTGTGTGTGTGTGTGTGTGAAGAAATACTGTGCTCTGAATGAATTTGTTTAAATGTTTCACTGGTCCAAAACATATTTATTTTCAAAGATCCAGTTCAAGACCTTGGGTACTTATGATTTTTTTTCATCAAGGATGTTCCTAGTTATTATATGGACTTAGTGGTTTCCTCTCAAATTCACATATTGATGTTTTTATATGAACAATTTATTTGGTGATAGAACGATTAGAGTTGTAATTAAGTTCAAATAAGTTTATAAAAGGGGTGCCCTATTTCCATAAAATCCAACTTCTTCTAAGAAAAGAAATAGATCATGAGGCACACAGTGAGAAGCTCCTATGAGCAAGCAGTCAGTGTATGTCTTAACCAGAAAAAAATCCATGGGTATCTCAATCTGGAACTTCTAGCATCCAGAGCTATGAGAAACTAAATTTCTGTTGTTTAAACACCTTGGTATATGCTATTTTGTTAAGACACTCAAGTAGATTGACATAACTGTATTTATGGTTTTATTTTTCAGTTGGAATTCTGTATGTTCCTGTATTGTATCATATCTCTGTACTTTCTGAAATTCCATAACAGTATTCTTCAAAGACAAAATCTATGCAAGTCATAGGTTAGGTCCAAACACGGGCCAGTAGTGTGCTATCTTTTTATTAATTTATAAGTTATTTAGGACAGGCAGCTTGATTCTTACTGTTCTCCATGTCCCAAATAGGTCCTCTCAAATGTTTGATAGTCAGTAACTGTGTTGAGTAAAAGAAAGATGAGAAAAAAATGAAAAGAATTATGACATCAGATTTAGAAGATATAATTTCTAATTTTCTCCCTATCACTAGTTATGTGATCTTGTACAAAACATTCAACTTGTCTAAACTAGAAAATGACACTAATTTTCAACACCATATAACCACCACTAAATGAGAAATATGAAGACTTGGAAGTTTCATTACACATATACATATATTATCTGCATCATCTTGG
>VMDO01019545.1:0-39459 GCA_007922755.1 Pedetes capensis
GGCTCGGGAGGAGAGGCAGGAGGATCGCAAGTTCGAGACCAGAGGCAGTCCACATAACTTAGCGAGACCCTGTCTCAAAAAGTTAAAAAATGGGCTGGTGGCTCAGCTCAGTGGTCCAGCACATGCAGAGTATTCAGGCGCGAGGCGCTGAGTTCAATCCCCAGCACCGGAAAAAAAAAAAAAAAGAATGGATTATACCACGACCTATCCTGTTTCTCCAGCTTGTAGATGATGGATCATGGGAATTTCCATACCTGTATAATTATGTGAGCTAATTGCTAGCAATTTCTATAATCAATTACCATATATATATATATGTATATAACATACATACAGGTGCTGTTGGCTTGAGAGAAGGACCTGGCAACCAACTCCCAAAAAACAATCAGCCATTGAAAACCTATGAATAGCAGAGAAGCACTGACAATAGTGTTTCACCTATTGTTTATAGAGTTACTATGAGCTAGATATGGACTCGACTACACCCAACAACAAGATATACATATATATATATATATATATATATATATATATATATAGAGAGAGAGAGAGAGAGAGAGAGAGAGAGAGAGAGAGAGAGAGAAGACATAAAGAAAATAAATGCTAAATAACACATGATGTTAAAAATCTTTGTGGAATCGCGTATCACATTCCTAGCTGTCCTGGGCTGGGCTGTATGAGACCTGCAGTCCATAGGTTGGACATTCCTGCAATAGAATCATGTACATATACAGAAACATTTGAACAATGATGCACATTTAGAAAACATTCTTTAGTTTTCTATAAAACCATATATTTGCATGCTTGATATGCTGACACAAGAATTTAAGATGAGCCATTCCTTTTTCAGAAGTTCACTTCTGTGCTACCTACTGTGAAATGACTCATCATTTACACCATGTTATCCACCATCAGCACTAGTAATTTTCTATATAAATATATGAAGTTACCCATGCATTATCCTCAACTAATTGATGAATCATGATTACAAGAATGTAAACAGTCTGTCACTTTTGAGTTTCTAAAGACTCACATTCTCTCTCTCTAGTTCAAGTTATCCTAGAGATAGGTGACTGAAATGGCATGCTTTGTTGCACTCATAAACACTCCCACTTACACATTCCCATAATTATCTTTCCTCCCGATACCACTACCTAAATTTAATAGCCAATATTGAGTCTTTCAAAATCAACAATTTGAATACTTAAGCATGAATAATTATTTCTTATAACTATTCTTAATGAATAATGTTAGATTGGGAAGGGAGATGAGACCCAAAGTGATCAGTGCCAATTAACAGAAAAAAGTAAGCCATTATAGAAAGTAATTAGCAAAAACCAGCTGATTCCCCCAGAAAGTAGAGGCCTGGAGAATAATCATGTTATAAAGGTCACTTAAAGTGGATACATTTAAGGGTGACTTCTAGTTTTCCAGCTTCTACATAATCAACTGAACATCTTTTTTTTTTCAGCCCCTATACCCATGTGCTCATATATAACCCAATAATATCTGCTACATAGTAGAAACCTCAAATGTATTGATTGAAAAAATGAATCTATTATTAGCTAATGTTTATTTAATGAATCCCAAGCCACAATAAGGGTGCAGCTGTAGCACTGTGGCACCCCATCCTGTCAGATCTTAGAAGCTAAGCAGGGTCAGACCTGATTAGTACTTGGGTGGGAGACAGGTGGGGAACACCATTCCCTAAAACAGCCACTGAAAACTCTATGAATAGCAGAGAAGCATTAAAAATACTGTTTAGAGCCTGCAGTGGTAGCCCTGTGGCATCCGATCCCATCAGATTTTGGAAACTAAGCAGGGTGGGGCCTGGTTAGTACTTTGATGGGAGAGCACCTGGGAATACCAAGTGCTGTAGGCTTGGGAGAAGGACCAAGCAACCCACTCCCCAAAACCAATCCGTCATTGAAAATCCTATGAACAGCAGAGAAGTACTGACAATAATGTTTCTCCTGTTGTACATAGGGTTGCTATGAGCTGGATACTGACTTGACAGCACCTAACAACAACAACATTGTGAGACAGAGGCAGAGAGAGAGAGAGACAGACAGACAGACAGACAGACACACACACACACACACACACACACACACACACACACACAATGTGTTTGTGTTTGTATAATTCCATCCACTAATTTCAAATTACCCTGAATGCTTCATAGTTAAGAATGATTAAAATACGATAGATAGAAATAAAAGCAAGACTCAGCTAAAAATTTGCTAATATGGATAATAGTGGAACTAAGTCTACAATTAAGAGATGTTTAGCATTCAATTCAGATGAAACCAGAGCAAATGATAGTCCCTTCACGCGGTTATCGGAGCAAGATGAATAGGACTGTCAGATTTAACAAATAAAAACAGGTCACCCAGTTAACTTTGAATTTCACATAAACAACAAATGAATGGTTTTTTAAAGTATGCCTCATGCCTGTGTTTTATGTGCAACCTGACACATTAGACACACTAGGCTTTTCAATGATGTAAGTGGGTAAATCCAGGTGAGCCACTGCAGGAAGACATGACATGATAGAGAAGAATTTCAACCAACCATTCCTCACAACAGAGGATTCAAAATGAACCATAGAATGATGAAAGTTTTAGAAAGCCTAATCAATTCCTTCCTCTCTATTTGATTTGAAAATAAAACCAGAGCCCAAATTGGGATGATTTTAAGAGTTTATATACCATTGCCACAAAGGAATTTACATCTTAGCTAAAATTATCTGGGCCTTCACATTGAAGTAAGGTTGGTCAAATATATTCTATCTATAGAAGACAAAGATAAAACCATAGAAATCCCTCAATTCAAATCATTTGATTTAAATAAACAAGTAAATTTTAAAAAGAATTGAGGCTGGGTTCTGTGGCACACAACAGTAATCCCAGCAATTTGGGAGGCAGAGGCAGGAGGATCCAAGTTTAAGGGTATAAATAGCCTTTGTAAATTAGGAAGACCCTATCTTAAGATAAAAAATTAAGACTGTGGGTATAGGTCAGTGTTGGATCAAAGTATATGGTAGGCCCAGGATTCCTGGATTCAGACCCTCAGGAAAAAAAAAAAAAAAACAGAAAAAAGTGCATTGAACGGCATAGTTGTTATTATTAGGTGCCTTTGAGTTGGTATCTGACTCATAGAGACCTTATGTATAACAGGCGAAACAGTATTATTTCTGCTTCTCTGCTATTCATAGGGTTTCCAATGGAAGATTGCTTTTTAGGAGTGGGTTGTCAGGTACTTTTTCCAAACCTACAGCACCTGGTGTTCCCAGGTGGTCTCCCATCCAAGCACTAACCAGGCCTGACCCTGCTTAGCTTCCAAGATCTGACGGGGTCGGACACCAGGGTGGTATGGCTGCATTGTGTCAGGATTGTTTTGGGGAATGGCCTGCCACACCCTTCTCCCATTTTTGCAGTGCTGGGGATCAAACCTGTGTCCTCAGAAAGTGTGGAGCATCCTTCTACCAACTGAGCCCCAGCCCCAAAAGCATAGAGATAGGTTTTATTAGTGGCTAGATATTATGATTTATTTTTATCTCCTAGATCAACTTTGGGATGGCGTTCAGTTCAGTTGGTAGAGTGTTGTTCTGCAATCTCTGAGGCCCTGAGTTCAATCCCTAGCATCACAAAAATGGGAAAAGGATGTGGCAATCCACTTCTGAAGCAATCCTTGAAACAATCAGCCATTAAAAGAAAACCCTATGTGATGAGCTACTGTGAAGGGGATTCTTGTCTTAATTTCCTTCTCTTCCATTCATGATTTGTTTATGGGACGGCTACTGATTTTTGAGTGTTAATTTTGTATTTTGCTACTTTTCTGAAGTAGTTAATTAAGTCTAAGAGTTTTCTATAGAAATTTTTGGGCTGCTTTACATAAAGGATGATGTCATCTGTGTGTGAATATGGATAGTTTGACCTCTTCCTTGTCTATGTATATTCCTTTGATTCCTTTCTCTTGTCTGATTGCTCTGTCTAGAACTTCAGTCATAATATTGAATAAGAGTGGATAGAGTGGACATCTTTGTCTTTTTCCTGCTCTTAGAGGAAATGGTCTCAATTTTTCACCATTTGTTATGATATTGGTTGTAGGTCTGTCATAAATGGCCTGAATGAGGTTGAGGTGTTTCCCTATTTTCCCCATCTTCTCCAGGGTTTTTATCAAGAAAGGGTGTAGCACTTTGTCAAAGGTCTTCTCAGCATCAATTGAGAAGATTATGTGATTTCTGCCTCCAAGTCTTTTGATATTTTTAATTCCATTGATTGATTTTCATATGTTGAACCAGTCTTGTATCTGTGGAATGAAACCTACTTGATCATAATGTATGTTTTTTTATGTGTTGCTAAATTCTCTTGGCCTGAGATTTGTTGAGAATTTTGCATTGATGTTCATCAGGAAAATTGGTCTATATTTCTCTTTTTTTGAAATGGCCTTACCTGGTGTGGGTATCAGGATGATGGTGGCTTCATAGAGTGATTTTGGAATACCCTTCTTTTTCTACCTTTGAAATAGTTTGAGGAGAATAGGTATTAATTCTTCTTTGAAGATTTGAGAGAATTCTGTTGTGAGCCTGTTAGAGCTTGGGATTTTCTTTGTTGGGAGACTTTTTATTAGTTTCTCTATTTCAGTTCATGTAATGGGTCTGTTTAGATTGCTTATCTTCTCCAGGCTTAATTTGGTAATTCATATATGTTAATGAACTTATTCATTTCTTCTGTATTTTCATATTTTTGAGAGCACAATTCTCAATGCATTCTCGGAGGATGTTCTGGATTTTTTTGTATCAGTGGTTATGACCCCATTCTCATCTCTACTTATTTCAATTTGGGCCTTTTCTTTCTTTTTTTTAGTGAAACTGGTTAGGGGAGCATCTATTTTATTAATCTTTTCAAAGAACCAGATCTTAGTATCATTAATTCTTTCAATTGTCTTTTTAGATTCCAATTGGGATATCTCTGTCTTGATCTTGATCATTTCTGTCTGAGTACTCCTTTTGGATTAACTTGTTAGCTTTCTAATAATTTGGGTGTGTCCTTAACTTATTTAATTGGGCCTTCTCTAACTTATTGATGAAGGCACTCATATCTATCAACCTCCTTCTTAAAACTGCCCTTGCTGTATCCAATAAATTTTATTAGGATGTGTTCTCATCCTCTTTTGATTGCAGGAATTTATTATTTTCCACTCTGATTTCTTCAATAACCCATTGATCATTTAGAAGTGTATTATTTAGTCTCCAGAATCAGTCTAACCAAAGACCCTGAAGATCTCTATGATGAAAATTTCAAAACATTCAAGAAAGACATTTCATAGGATACTAGAAGATGGAAGTATTTCTCCTGCTCATGGATTGAATCAATATTGTGAAAATGACTATACAACCAAAAGCAATTTACAGATTTATTCCAATTCTAATTAACTTACCAATGACAGGCTTTGCAAAAGTAGAAAAAATAATCCAAAAATTCATATGGAGACACAAAGACCAAGTATAGCCAAAACAATGTTAAGCTATAAAACTAGTGCAGGCAGGATAACAATGCCTGACTTTAAACTATAGTACAGGGCAATAGTAGCAAAAACAGTTTGGTACTGGCACAAAAATAGTCTTGAAGACCAATGGAACAGAATTAAAGTTCCAATGATAAGCATATGCGACTACAATCACCTGATCTTTGATGAAGGGGCTAAGAATGCACAATGGAGAAAAGATAGCCTCTTCAACAAATTGTGTTGAGAAAATTGAATATCCTTCTGCAGAAAAATGAAAATAGACCTGTATTTCTCAATTTTCTGGAGAGTCAATTCAAAATAGATAAGACACCTCAACATAAAGCCAAAAACATTAAAACTACTATATGAAAAGATAGGAAACACACTCTAACACATAAGCATAGGAAAGTATTTCATTAATAAGACTCCAATCACCCAGGAAATGGTACCAAGTATTGACAAGTGGGACTACATGAAATGAAAATCTTTTGTACAGCAAAGGAAATAATCAACAGTGTTAAGGAAGAGCCCACTGAATGGGAGAAAATCTTTGCTTCCTAAACATCTGACAGCTGTCTAAATTCTAGAATTTACAAAGAACTCAAGAAAGCAAACTCCAAAACAGGAAATAACCCAATACACTAGTGGGCAAAGGAAATGAACAGAAAGTTCTCAGATGAAAAAGTTCATAAGGCTAAGAAACACATGAAAAAATGTTCAATGTCCCTAGCCATTAGGGAATTCAAATCAAAACAACTCTGAGATTCCACCTAACTCAAGTGAGGATGCCCAAGACAAACAAAACAAATACTAGCAAGGATATGGAGATAAAGGGACACTTTTACACTGCTGATGGGATAGTAAGTTAGTTCAACCACTTTGGAAATCAATATGGAGATACTTCATAAAACATAAAAATAGAACTACCATATGACCCAGCTATACTACTCCTAGGAATATACCCAAAGGGAGACAAGTTATCATACCACAGAGACACCTGCATCTCCATATTTAATACTGCACTCTTCACAATAGCAAGGATATGGACCAACCAAGATGGCCATCAATAGAAGAATGGATTAAAACACTATGACACATGTATACAATGGACTATTATTTAGCAATAAATAAGAAGGAAATAATATCATTTGTAACAAAATGGATGCAACTGGAGAATATCATCCTATGTGAATGAACACAGGTTCAAAAATAGAAATCCCTCATGATCTCACTCATATGTGGGAGGTGAATAGTACCAAAAGGAGAAAAACTCTAGACATAATAAACATAAAAATGAATAATTAAACTTAGCTCAAAAATGAAAATATAAGAGAGTAGAAAGAAGGAAGGAGGGGAGTAGAAAAGTGAAGCAAAGTTTTTGGAAGGTGAGAGGGGAGGAAAAACAATGTAAAGGGGTAAAAGGGGAGAGGATAAAGTTAATGTAAATGGTGTAACTTTATGAGTACATAGGGAAAATAGGGGAATATAACACCTAAATTCTTATGAGTTTTATTGCATATTAGTCAAAAATTTCCATAAACTTTATAAGTTGATGAAAGTGTAATCAAAATTGATATAATACCTGCATAACAGAAAAAGCAAATGCTGAGTTACTCTGTATCCCCACCAGCATTTATCAATAAAGGGAAAAAAGAAAAGGAAAACCCTATGAGGGTTGCTGTGAGTTGGACTTGTCTTGATGGCATCTAAGGACAACAATGGTCAACTTATTGTTTTTGTTTCCTTGTTTGTTTGTTTTTAATCTTATTAAAGTGATTTTTTTTGCCTATGATAGAAAAATGACCAGCAGAAACTTCACACTTACATTCTTAACTTAAGCAAGTGAGGTAGATAAATTATTCTCCATCTTATTTTTTTTCTGGGAAAATTTCAGTATTCGACCTTATGGAAATGACATGCGCACACCTAAATTATTACTTAGTCTAAGGGAAGGAGTAAACTGATTGGCTTGGTGCAGCCTTGAAACACAGAGGTAGCCCCATCACAGCTGAAAGAGGAGTGTCTCCACAAACAAATCAGAGGAGGAGTCACAGGTTGATTTTCAGAAGACAAAACAAACAGATACTCACTTTAGGGAAAACTAAAACATACGGGAATGATGGCCTTAGGGTGTTTCATGGACAAAACTCATTCTATTACATTGAACCACAAATGGGGTAGGCAAGAAGCACTTTAGATTTTCATTTGCATTAACTTCAAGTGAGAAAACACTTCTAACTTCACTGGTTCGTGGAGCCATTGGGAAATTCTTCCTGTTATAAAGCTTTGAAGGAAGAATGAACAAAGGTCTACATGTGTCATGTTGAAAATCAGATGAAAGTATCTGTGCCATGAGAAGGACCTTGCTGTGGCTTGAGTGAGAGGCTCCCCTGTACCATGTTGACTAAGTAAAAATTTGAAATAGTCCCAGTGGAAGTTAGATATATTATCAGTATCCCTTTTTTTCAGCTATATGTTAGCCTAGTTAGAGCAAGAAAAAAATTAGAATTTAAACTTGGACCTGAGGAACAGATTTAGCAATCCTATAAGAAAGCCTTGGGGACAGGAATGCCCAAAAGCTACTATGGGAAGCATAGAATTATGTCTGGCTTGGTTAAGAGGTTAAATGGAGCCATAGCAGCTTAAACACAGAGCATAGGGAGGGATCAAGTGACATAGACCACAGGCATGAAATGATTTGTTTTATATTAAAAAACAGATGTTTAATTACTTGACATTTCCAGTAATTGATTTAATTTGAGTTTCTCCTAAGTCTCTTTAAGTGAAATGATGAAGGATAAATGTCCATTCCATTAAAACAAATGAGTAAAATCCTCACACAGCACTAGGATTAACGTCATAGGTATCCATAGGGCTGGCTCATCTCTTTATAAATACGGTAGATTTTGCACGTTTGGGGAGATATTAGTGAAGGGCAAAATTTACCTATGAATCATATTTAAAAGTGTCAAGGTACATATTGGATAACATTCTCATCCTTCCAAACAATAATATTTATTGCATTTTGAATATTTAATTGATTAAAAATATTGTTGGAATTTATATTATTTCTTTAAATATGAACACTCTTTTCAAATTGCCTGCAGGCATACCACTGTGAAGTCTGATCTTATTGGATCTTGGAAACTAAGTAGGATCGGGCCTGGTTAGTACTTTGATGGGAGATTGCTTGGGAACATCAGGTGCTGTAAGGTCCTGGGAAGAACCTGGCAATCCACTCCCCAAAACCAGTCAGCCATTGAAAACCCTATGCATAGCAAAGAAGCACTGATAATAGTGTTTCACCTGCTTGTTGTACATAGGGTCACTATTAGTTGGACAATGACTCAATGGCACCTAACAAGAACAATGTTTAAATTACTTAAGGTTTTTGATCTATTTCATATCAGAATAACTAATCAATAAGAATGGACATAAACATGCACAGAAAATGGGCAAAGTCTGTACTGAAATCAATAATACAAAAAGAGGCAGAGTTGAATTGAGAAGGTTGCTATACAGTTTGGATGTGTAATAAAAATAAAGTAGATCAATATATCTACCCTTCCGATTTCTACCCATAATCTTGGGGGGGTCATAATTTCCCTAAGTCTTTATTTCACCATTTGTATTTTGATGGCAATAATAACATTATTTTTTTGTGGTTGAAGGTAATGCGTGCAAAAATCTAATGAGCTGAAATGCTCTGACAATCCTTAGAAATTAGCAAAATTTCAATCTTTGAATTACTTGTACATAAAAATGCAACTTGTTTTCTTTATTTTCTCCATTGTAAAAATTGATTTAATCCATCTTAAAGCAGAAATTGTTTTGCACAGTTGAATAGAAAACTAATTCTTCCCCTCATGTCTGGATGTCATTTAGTCATGTTCCTAAAGACTGAATGGCCTCTGCATTTAAGGACAGGAGAGGCATGTGTTCTGTTGCTAATTTGTGGTCTGACTTTAGCAGGAAATTTTGATGCTTCCTACTGAACAGCCATGAGGCACTTCAAGTAAGAGAAGGCAAGAATAGGGCATTTGATCTGGAGGCAAATGCTTGGAAGCAAGCAAGAAAGAACAGGGATAAGTAGTGTGATGTGAGATTCTGCCAGGAAATTGTTTGGAGATGAAGATACCCATCTAGAGGTACCAGTAAGATTGTGGTCTTGATAAGTCTACTGCAAGGGTGAATGTTTGTGTTCCCAGGAGGTCTGTTGCTTTGGAGCCCTAACAAGCTGACTCTGCTGTTCGTACACAAATGGAAAATCAACAGCATCTAAGCTAAGATCCTGGGCCAGTCAACCATCCAGTCTTTTCATAAGAAGGGACTTCTACTTGCTTGTACCAAGTCCTCCTGCCATTCAATTGTTAAGTAGAACTAGGTGGTGCAATCACTTGTGTCATTTTGATAATTTCCAGCTAGCCACTGAGATATCTTACTACAGTGCTCCAGGAGAACTCAAGTCAACACCATACTTCTTGCCTCAAAGTTGAGCTGAGTTTGGTGTAGGGAAGCACAACGCTCTATGACAATAATAATTAACATGAGCATTACTCACTAAAGATGATTTAGAAAGATTTACCAGAAAACCTGACCTAAAGATTTTGATGATGTTGTTAGGTGCCATCAAGTAGTGTCCAACTCATAGTGACACTTACAGGGTTTTCAATGGCTAATTGTTTCAGGATTGCCTTGGGAGTGGATTGCCATGGCCTTCTCCCATTTTTATGGTGCTGGGAATCGAAGCTGGGCCTTCCGAGACTGTAGGAAACATACTTTAAAGTCAGGATCTTTATTTTCATATGTAAAATGGCATGTTATATGTTATATATAGATATAGATATAGATATAGATATATAGATATATAGATATACATACACATCTCTAATTTCTTTAGATCTGTGTATCTATTTGTATATATAGTTCTATCTATCTTGTGTATATAAATATCTGTATCTATATCTATCTGTTATGTATATGGAGAAAAAAATGAAAAAAGAGAAAACCCTTTTATGGACCTCTTCTGTTATTAAATACACATCCTGCTTGATATATCAGTTGTCCTTCCAGCCCCAAATATATTGAATCCCATCATAAACGAAAATGCCTTTTCACAACTAAGGCTTTAAGCAAGCAAAAGCCAGTTACAGGTACTTTAGGGACATTTGAAGGAAGATTTGTTGTCTGAGAAATACTGGATACTGACATTTGAAATAAAGTGACATTTCTTCAAATTTGTGGCATAAAATAAGCCTGCTTTGAGTTGAGTCTAGGTTCCCATAGCTTTCATCAAGTGCACATAGTAGAGAAACTGGAACTATAGAAATTTACTTAAAAAAAGAAACCAGACTAATAGGGAATACTGTTATACCTAAGAGGAGTTTCATTTTCTCTCTTCCCTTCTCCAGTACATAGTTAGATTCCAGCTGTTATTACAGATAGAAAAACACCACCCATGGAAATAGAATAAAAAAAAAGTGAGGCCAACCATCTTGAGTGCCCAGTCCTTCTGCACTTGTAGGAAATTGATCATGATTACATGCATCTGATCTTAATGGATAGTCCCTGCTCTGAGCCCCAGGGAGAACAGCTAAAAGAGGAGAGAAAAAAGTAACTCAAGATCCCTGCCAAAATGCCACAATACCCTGAGGAAGAAATTGTTTCCTCGAGTTAAATCTGCAGATGATTTTAGCCTCATGTTTATGAGCCAAAAAAATCAATAATATTAACATCTAATTCCATTTATGCCTCCAAAAAGCAGTGGTATTCTAACCAAAGCAAGTTACCAAGGTTTTATTTAATATCCTTAGAAAACTAGCATTCTTTTAAGTTCCATGTGAAGGATAATGCAAAAGACAACTAAAAGGATTCATTGGATATTCAAAATTAAAAACATAGAATGTATAAAATGTTATTATGAATCTGGTTACATAAATTCATCAGCTAATCCCAGGATATGTGATACACATTGAAAAAAAGATTTTTTATTCAAACAAAGATTACATTTAACATACTAAGTGACTGTCACTCTCCTTAGAAAGATGGATGCTTCTGCATGAGGAGAATATTCATTATGAATTCTTCTCCCTAGGAACTAGAATGGATTTGTTGATATTCTTTTATATCTCTGGTTTTCATTTTGACCACCTGGGGATAGTGGGCAACAATATCCATGATATATATGATCTCAGCATCCCTCACTGCATGGTAAGGTTAGAGGTATATAAGTTATATTAACACAGGGTTACAGTTTGAGTCATGTTGGCTGGGAACACTACTAAAATAAAATAACGTCATTTCTCCAAATGAATTCCTCTTTTCCTCTGTAAAATAATTAGAATCAATATCTCTAAAAGAAAATGTCCCTGACTATAGCCTAGCAGAAAAAAAATTGACTCAAACTTCTTTTTGTCTGTTTCCTGCATCTTATAGTAATAGGAATTTGGACTTCTTTCTTCCTTCCCAGAGGAGTGGGTTGGGGACCTGAAAGAGAACATGAATAAAAGGATTGTAAAATACAATAGGGTATAAGTACCCTGGTGCCATAGGAGCTGATGAAAGACATGACCATGGAGAAGTTCCCCTGCAGTGGGAAATAGATCAAGACTTTCTAAGAACAATGATACTTGGCATTCTCCCATATATTCCATGTTGCTTATGATCCATTGACCATTGTCTCCAAATGTTCAATAAACTTCTGCTATAAACTGTGGACTTATAGTCCTGAAGGCTTGTGGAATAAGAAGAGAAAAAATATTTTTAGCTCTGGAGGAGAGAACAGCAAACTTGGGGGAGGCTGACAAGGGATAAGGTAGCCACAATTATATCTGCATGAGTTTTGTTTGATGTGAATATTTATCAGACACTGGTCTCAAAATGTGGGCACATGGAGTCACAATAAGCAAGGTAAGACTATAGGGCAAATGTGTAAGGACTAACCTAGAAAAATCATTCCCAGCTTAATACTGCCACCCCCCACCAAATCATGAAATGGCCTTCAGCTAATATTCTTTGAGAAAATCTGACTCCTTCCCATGCTTATTTCTAAACTTAACTCTGGGGTTAAAATTGATCCCACAGTTTAAGCTTTGATATTTATTTTAAATTCCTAATTGACTCATGAACTTGTTGCTCCATATAATCCCATTATGGGGTGACTGGAGGCCAGGGCTGGAGATGCAGTGCTGGTACACTTACCTGAGGGCAGGTGAGTGCTTCCTGAGGCCATATATATCCCTGCAATGCCAATTATGATAGGTTACTTTTTATTGGTATTACTATTTTCTGATCTCATCTTTGAACAATAAAAAGACAACAAATAAATACACCAAAAAATACAGTCTGTACTGAAAATTTATTTTTAAGGTCCATTCCTGTACAAATCTTGTATGTGATGACTGCAGAGACTAAATACTTACCGAAATACCAAACTATCGTTCCTATTTTCTATTAGTTAATTTTACATGTCATTTTCCATATTTTATGACTAATCTCATAAAAATCACTTATTTAATAATGTTTAGGACATCATTATAAAAAGAAAAGAGAATGTTTTGTTGTGTTAGTTTTAGTTTGATTTTAGTTTTTCAAACCAGTTAGAAATTTGTAAGTGCCTTAAAAATTCTTTAATTTTTTTGATAATTGATGTTAATGAATAAATATATTAGTAACTTCTAAAAGTGTTTTAGTTCATGTAACCTTAAAAATACATATCTTAAATAATAATGTTTTTGATCTGGGGTCTTCAATGACCCCAAGAAATGATATCCATCACTAAACTTGACAACACCAGTTAGGTTAATTAAAGCCCACAACATTATATTTTCAAATCACCAGTTCAAATTTAGGTCAGGCTCTTGAGAGTAAGCTTTGAGAGAGGTCTTATTTTCTGATTAGCTCTTAGTAGAGGGTGGAGTATGTCCAAGATTTTGCTTTACTTGGTTATGTAATCAAAACTCATAGAAGCATCAGTCAAGAAATCACAAGACACCTGCACCGAGAAAGCTGTTGCAAAAGAACTCTTTAAAGTGTCAAAAAGTAAACATGTCACATTAAAGACAAAAGTGTACCTGACTCATGCCATGGTGTTTTCAGTCAAATCATATGGTTGTGAAAGCTGAACATTGAATAAGGAAGATAGAAAAAACATTGATGCTTTTGAATTATGGAGCTGGAGATGAATATTGAATGTATCATGGACTGTCAAAAGAACCAAAACATCTGCCCTAGAAGAAGTAAAACCAGAGTACTCCTTGGAAGCAAGGATAGCTAAACTGTGTCTTATGTATTATAGACATGTTTTCAGGAGGGACCAATACCTAGAGAAGGACCTCATGATCAGGAGAGTGGCAGGTCAACAAACAAAAGGAAGACTCTCAACTTGATGGATTGACAGTGTCTGCAACAATGGGCTTGAACATAAAAAAAGACCATGTACCTGGCACAAAGTCAGGGAGTGTTTCGTTCTGTTGTACATAGGGTCACTTCAAGTCGAGCTCCACTCAGTGACACCTAACAACAAAAGTAGCATGTATATCCCATCACCAATTCATCATGTAACTCTCTTGCTTATAAACATTTTCAATTTTAGAGATTTTGGTACGTTCGATAAATATACAGTTTTCCACTAGGGAGGAGTTCCTACTTTGTGGGCTTAAAATCATTGGAGGAGAAGATTATGTTAACAGAATGATGGAGGTTTTTAACTGTAATACAAATGATTTATATATATATATGTCTCTTTACTAGCATTATATTTGAAAGTATTCTTATCTGTCTTATTTCCACAGAATTCTCTGATATCATTTTAAAAATCTGCAACTGTAGTAGCAATATAAATATAGATTATTTCTTTTCACTAGACCAAAATATATACAATTATGATTTAGGGAATATATGGAAGAAAAGCTGATGTGTTTACTATAGTTTAATATTTCAAATAGAATACTACATTTCAAATAGCAGACTGGGAAGTATAAGAAAAGAAGCTCAATATAATATGCCATCACTTACAATAAGTCTTTGAATTTTACTTTTAGAAATAAATAAGGTCTAAATTTAAGAGCTACCCATGTTAGATCATATTTATGTAGATTCATCCTGTCTGACAATTCCATAGGAGCTTTTCCTGAATGTAAGATGATTCATATTCACAGGAATATATATTAAGAGATAATCTTTTCAACATGTTGTGATACACTCTCTTGCAAAATTTAGCATTTACATTTCTAACAGCACTTTTACTGATCATTACTGAGCTCACAGTAACTCTGTTAGCTGTCTCTACTTTTAAAGGCAATGACTTCTAGAAGCCTTATTTATACAGGGATTTCAACCCTTCTAGCAATACCTACAGACATATTAAATAAGTTCCCATTTTGCTTCATCTGGCTTGAGCTTGCTTACATTGAGCCTACTAATTGGCAGTGTATGGGGAATCATTTATAGCAACCCAGTTTGTAAGACTTAACAAAGAATAATGGCTTTAGATTAAGAAAACAGACATTCAATGAAAAAAATAAACTTTGCAAAGAAACAAACCTCTAAGACAAGATGTGGAGAGAAATTGAGAAGAATTCATGTGAGATTAATTTCTTTTTTTAAATAAATATTAGAATAACACAGCTCCCATCTCATCCCCTGCAAAGACACGATCTGGCTTGGATCTGGGCTAAATGTGTAGATATGAACTAAAACAGGTCAAAGAGAGAATAGAGGTATGGGGGTCACTGTTGTCTCATTAAATGATCTGGAAAATCTGAACTGCATGCAGGGATACCCTATTATCCCAATATCTGTAAGATCTGTTTGATCATTTCAGGAGTTTTTAATCTGAAGCTATATGGCAAAATCTATATTCAAAACAAAGATAACATCTGTCAGGCCTAGAATGTTCTGTCTTGTCCCTAGGATTTTTACATCCATATCCTTTGCCTGGAGTAGCTTTATCTCCACTGCCTCAACTCTTTTTACCTGGCCAGCTCTATTTATTGCTGGGCATGGAGTTATTGCAGTTAGGTGCCATTGAGTTGGCGTCCAACTCATAGAGACCCTATGTACAACAGGCAAAACACTAGTGCTACTGCTTCTCTTCTATTCAGAGGGTTTTCAATGGCTGGTTGCTTTTAGGGAGTGGTTTGCTGAGTTCTTCTCCCAAGCCTACAACACCTGGTATCCCCTGGTGGTCTCCCATCCAAGTATTAACCAGGCCAGACCTTCCTTAGCTTCTGAAATCTGATGGGATCGGACACCACAATGGTACAGCTGCAGCTGGACATAGAGCGGGCCCACCATAAACCAACACATGAAGGAATAAATGAACAATTTCAATTTAGACAAAAATCACTTTCACAATGGCTTCTAGCCTAAGAAAGCAGCCTAGAAAGTTATAAACCATGGTTTCTGCAATATTGTTGGGTTATATATTTGAGGCATATTCACTGTGAGAGGGACCCATTATGGTATGAAGATCAGGTGAGAATAATTCTGGGCCATCATGGAGTCCAACTTTATAATGGGTTACCAGATCAGGTTCCCATAGTAAGCATGTGTGTAAGGAGAGATTTTTTTCAATGTAAAGCACCCCAACACCATTCATACTCACTTTTGTTCTGTGGAACTCACTGCCTAGTTATCTGATTATAACAAAATAATATTTAAAAGAATACATGTGAAGCCCAGTATTAATTAAAACAATACATGTAAAGTCTTGCATTAAGACAAAAGTTAAGTTATATTTATTGTTGACTTAAATCTATGAACTGATGGTAGTTACTGGTGTATGTGTGTGTATATATGTTGTTAGGTGCTGTTGATTCGGTATCTGACTCATAGTAACCCTATGTACAACAGGCAAAACACTATTTTCAGTGCTTCTCTGCTATTCATAGTGTTTTCAATGGCAGATTGATTTTTGGGAGTGGGTTGCCGGATCCTTCTCCCAAGCCTACAGCACCTGGTGTTCCCAGGCCTGACCCTGCATAGCTTCTGAGATCTGATGGGATGGGATGCCACAGTGCTACAGCTGCAGGCTGTGTATATATGTATATGTGTCATAATCCTCAGAAACTCTTGTACAAAGTAAGAACTACCCTACTTTGTAATTCACCAACCATATTCTCTTGACTCCCTATTAAAAAAAATAAGTTTATAAGAAAGAAATTCATAGTCTGACACACTTGAAATAAAGATCTCCACAAATATAGATGTCAAGTATATTTTATACTTATTTTTGCTTGTGATATTTATTTTTATTTATTTATTTATTTACATGCTATTCACAAAGGAAGAATTATTTCCCCTTTTGTACTAGACCATTAAAGAGCAGCTACAAAAAAAAAAGTGGTTAGGGAAAAATATTGGCTGTTTAGTGTTTAGCTTTACAGTTAACAGGAAAAATATCTAGTTGTCACTCTCCTGTTAGCAAGAATTGTGTTGTTAAAAAAAAAAAAAAAACACATCTGACTTGTGGCCAAGAAACCTGTCTATGCCTCACTCCACTTGTTGCATTTTATGAGCACATTTTTAAAATGTGTCCCTGTGTTATTATGAAGTGTTAATCTTCCTCGTCCTGGGGAATTATCCTCTCTGTAGTGGAGCAGTTTTGGATTCCTCCATGATCTGCCTGAAGCTCTTTGAAGTAAGCTATACCCATTGCTCCATGTTTTAAGGCTTCACTGCCTCTTAATTCCAACAACAAATGACAGGATAAAAATAATATCAACAACTGGAAACCAGAGGTACATTTCAGTAAGTAAGTAAATCTAATGAAAACATATAACTTCCTAATGTTTATAATGTTTTAAAAGTTGTTTGAAAGTGTTTAAGGGCTATTGCTAAGTATTTACTATCAAACTTTACTGTTTAGAAAAAAAGGCAAACAAAGCCATAATTAACAAGAGCAGAACATACAAACAACTCTACTTCAAAAAATTAGTAATTTTGCAATTGTCAAGGGTGTGTTAAAAATTTCTCAAAAGTCAGGAATAAATGACACAGGCACTAACTTTTAAATTCTAAGAATGAATCATATTGAATTGTAATGAGTGGTATACTTCATTGAACACAGTTTGGACTAAATATAAAAGATACATCTCCATAGAACTTATTTTTTCACCTTTGAGACCAGTACTTAAATGAGACCAGTTGTCATTGCCATTAAATAATAGAACAGAAGGCACCTCAGTGATACAAAAAAAAAAAAGTACCATGCATTTTTATGTTTTTTGACAAAATAGAAAGTTATCTTTCTTCTTTCAAATGTAAAAAGAGAAAAATAAAACCTTATTTAGCCTCCTAAAGTTTCAGCAGTGAATGATAAGGTGAAACCATCTAAAAATATTAATATGTAGTATTAAATTCAGGTACAGAAAAAATCTTGGCATATATGAGACAACTGATAAATATTTGTTTAAAAATCAACAGTATTTGCTTTTTCAAGTCATTTGACAAAAAATTATCAGTGGAATTTGGATTCCAATTTTAAAATAATTTACTAATTCCGTGTTTGATCCAATATTAACTTCTTTGAAAATGATATTCATTTAGTGTATTAAACCTTAAAAATTATCTCAAGTTGTTGTTGTATGTTGACAGATCACATTATATATTTTCATCAGGGATTAAAACCTGCAAAAACTTGGATTTAGGTTCGAGTGTGGGTTCAATATGTTAAAATTTAGAGGATTTGGATTTGGTCTGAGCTTTGCTTAAAATTTTAATTCTATGTGTAGGTAGCTAAGTAATTGTTTTTCAATTTTTAAATAGGTAAAAAATTTTAAATCCTATGCCTAAACCATCCAAGGGCTGGGATTTAGCTCAGTTGGTAGAGCGCTGCGCTGCAGTCTCTAAGGTCCCAAGTTCAATTCCCAGCACGGCAAAAACAGGAGAAGGACCTGGCAATCGACTCCCAAGGCAATCCCAAAACAGTCAGCCATTGCAAACCCTATGAGGGTCACTATGAGTCAGATACCAACTCGATGGTACCTAACCTAACCTAAACCATCCAAAAACGAAAAAATAAATAACAAAAAAAATGAAAACAATATTCTCCAAACAAAGAACACGTTGAATGTTAAACCCAACCCAGTTTCTCAGTGGGTTCAGGTGGAGGTTCAGAAAAATTCTTGAAAATGCTTGAACTAAGAAAATGCAAGGTTTAGGTTTGGGTTTGGTTTGAAGCTCTGCTATCTACATATCAAATTTAAACCTAAACTGAGCCAATTCCAAACCCATTAAATTTTAACATATTGCACCACAAACCTGATCCCAATTGTTTGATGGTTTGAAGCCCTGAATTCCCTTCATTTACAACTTTGAGAAGAGAATTGTGGAGAGTTTTTTTCTGTAAAAATGTGTTGATGAATGCTAGATGATTTTCAAGTCTCATCTTTTCTGGTTGGTTGTTCTTGTTGGGTGTTATCAATGTAAACAGAATGAAATACTTATGTACAATAGAATGAAACACTACCCAATGCTGTGCCATGCATGCGATCTTTTTATGTTGAGCCCACTGTTGCAGACACTATGGTTTTTCTCATTTTGAGTCGTGCCACATCAACATAAGAAGATCTCAAGGGCTTTACTCTATTCCTGTCATTAAGATGGACTGTATTTTGAGGAGACAATTCTTCCCCAGTGTTTTCTTGATTGCCTTCCAGTCTGAGGGTGTCATTTTTTGGCAGTATATTTGACAATGCTTCTCTGCTATTCATAGGAGTTTCAATGGCTATTTTTTTCAAGAGTGGGCTGTTCTGTCCTTCTCCCTAGAGTGACTTAATCTGGAAGTTCAGCTGAAACTGGTCCACCATGGGTGGTCTTGCTGGAATCTGAAATACCGGAGCATAGCTTTCAGCATCATAGCAACACACAAGCTCCCACAATTGGTATGTGTGGCCAGGTATCTGAGTCTAGCCAATGAAATGTTAGCAGGTAGTGCATTGTGTGCTGCTTCCAGAATTATCCATTAAAATCTATGTTATCCCTCTCTACATGCCTATTCTATCCTCAGTAACCTAGTGCTTTCAAAATTAAATTTGAAGAAGACAAAACCAAAGATATGATCTGGTCTTGAAATTGGGACTAGGAGTGGCCTCCATCCACCAAGAGGCCTATTTTTTATTTCTTTTGAGAAAAGTGAGAGATAAGCATATTGTGTAAGCCTCTAAGATTTAGGATTTTATCTGTTGGAGTAGTAAATAATTCCCCAATCAATTCCCCATTTTTTTTTTGTTGTTTGTTTGTTTTGGTTTGTTTCCTAAAAGGAAGTTAATGAAAATCCATGATAATGCCTCAGGGTTTTCTGACTATTTGTTTGTCTTTCTACAATTCATATTAAGTTTAAATTAAGCTTTTAAATCTCTGTGAAGTTTCCGGATGATATAGGATGGAAAAAAATGGAATGGGAAAGCATGACCTCCTTATTTTATAACTGCATGTATGTATGTCAGTATGAATATTTTGAAAGATGAAGACACATATATTTAGGATGCTCTCCTAATTAACTAAGATCAAAAATAATATGGAAATGGGAGACTCACTGTTCTTTTAACATCCTGAAAATGACATATTTCCTTGAAATGTATGTATTTTTATAATGAGTATAAAGATAGTTAAACATGTAAATACAAATAAAGATTAAAATATGTGATTCCATATACATGGCATACATGCTGCCAGAAAATGAGATGACAGGAAGGGTAAATGAGCTAAAGTACTTCATAAATGTAAGATGACTCTTCCTTTATTTTTTGAACATTGTGAATATATATAGTATATTACGCTACACTTAACTCAGAGATGGATTTTTGTACACATACTCATATAATATATATATATATATATATATATATATATACATATATATATGTATACAAATACATACATATTTTTGCAAAAATAGTTAGAGATGGAACTGAGGTAAGAGTATTTGCATCTAGAAGATCAGGCTTATTTTTTCTTTTACATTTTAGAGCAGACAACATTGATTTCAAAATCCTGCCCTATCTCCCATATATTCCTTCTTATCAAACTTTCGTTTAGTTCAGATATTATACAACCAATTCTTCATATGATTAGAGCAGGCTGCCCAGTATCTATCAGAACAATGAGGAATTAAGAACTCAGCTGGAGAGATCCCAAGGAAGATTTCCCTTTCCTGATAAAAGGGTAACTCATGTAGAGAAAATATTGCTGAGCATTACTCCTTTTCTTTCTTCTTTGCCTGATGTGAAAAGAATACACAGTCTGGAGCTGCTATAGACCACTAGCAAATGTGATAGAAAAATCCCCAGAATGGATATAAATGCCACCTTCACCTTCTACTCCATCAATGCTTCATCCATTTGGAAATGAGGGGAGAAATAGCAAATCTTGGATTGTTATATATTTTGAGGGAAATCTCTGTCTAGTCCTGTGTCCTGCCCTCCCTATTCTGTAAGTTTGCTGTACTGTGGGGCTTGTATGGTGCTATGAGGCTGAAACATGTATCATTGGTATTTCAGATACCAGCAGGGTCACCCATGGTGATTAGGTTTCAGCTGAACTTCCAGACTAAGACAGAATTCTTGTTGTTAGGTGTCATGGAGTTGGTATCTGACTCATATCGACTCTAGCCTACCTACAACAGGTGAAACAGTATAGTTACTGCTTCTCTGCTATTCACAGGGATTTTCCATGGCTGATTGTTTTCTGGGAGTGGGTTGCTGGGTCCTTCTAAGTTTACAGCACCTGGTGTTCCCAGATGGTCTCTCATCCAAGTATTAACCAGGCCTGACCTTACTTAGCATCCAAGACCTGACAGCACCAGATGCCACAGTGACACGGCTGCAAACTAAGATAGAATATTGTTGTTGTTGTTGTTGTTAGGTATTGTCAAGTGGGTGTCCCACTCATAGTGACCCTATGTACAACAGGTGAAACACTATTGTCAGTGCTTCTCTGCTATTCATAGGGTTTACAATGACTGATTTTTGTGTGTGTGTAGGGGGAGTGGGTTACCAGGTCCTTCTCCCAAAGTCAGACTTGGGAGAAGGAAATGGCTAACCTACTCCATTTTAAAAGAAGTACCCATTGAAAATCCTATGAATACCAGAGAAACATTATCAGACACACAGCCGGAAAATGAGCCCCCCCATTGCAGGGCTCTCAAAAGACAACTGGGGAAAATTGATTCCCCAAAGTAGAATGGTCCTTAATAGTGGGAATGGAGTAAAGCCCCAAGGACCTCCTCCATTTCCTGATGCAGCTCAATTCAAAATGAGAAGAAATAACTGTAAACATCCATTAATAATTGGAACATGGAATGGATGTGTAATGAATTTAGGAAAATTAGAAATTATCAAAAGAGAAATGAAGCATGTGAACATCAGCATTCTCTACATTGAGTAATAAATCTGAGAAGCTGAACTTTGTGAAGAACAAGGCATCAGGATTGGAGGAAGACTCATTAACAACCTGCATTATTCAGATGACACAACTTTGCTTGCTGTAACTGAAGAGGAGTTGAAATATCTACTGGTAAAGATCAAAGAACCAAGCCTTCAGTTTAGTTGTGACTCAATATCAAGAAAACACAAATCCATACAACTGGCCAGTAAGTAACTTAGTGACAGGTGGAGAAAATATTGAGGTTGTCCAAGATGTTGCTCTACTTGGTTCTACAATCACCTGCCACGGAAGCAGCAGGCAAGAAATCAAAAGATGCATTGCATTGGGAGAAGCTGTTGCAAAGGATCTCTTTGAAGCATTGCAAAGTAAAGATGTCACATTGGAGATGAAGTTGCACCTGACTCGTGCCTTGGTATTTTCAGTGGCATTGTATGATTGTGAAAGCTGGACATTGAACAAGGCAGACAGGAGAAAAATTGATGCTTTTTAATTATGGTGCTGGGGACGAATATTGAATCTACCATGGACTTCCAAAAGAACCAACAGATCTGTCCTAGAAGAAGTGCAACTAGAGTGCTCCTTGGAAGCTAGGTAGGCTAGCCTGTGTTTTATGTATTTTTGAAATGTAGTCAGGAGTGACCAATATGAAAAGGACATCATATTTAGTAGAGTAGCTGGTCAACAACCAAAACAGAAAGACCCTCAATTAAATGGATTGACACAATGTCTGCATCAATGGGCTTAAACATAAAAGATTGTGTGCTTGGCCCAATGTCAGGGAAAATGTTATTCTATTGTACATTGGGTCACTATGAGTTGAACTTGACTTGACAGCACCTGACAAGCTTTCGGTGTCACTCCACCATATGTATCTGGAGGTCTGCTCATGCATCCTTGTCTTGTTAGGGCAACCTGCCCTGACTTTCCCTTGACAATATCTTTATTTCTTTCACTACATGCTTTGTTCCATCAGAGCTTGCTTTGCCATCTAGGGAGCAAAAGTATCCAGGGAAGTTTGCATACCCCAAATTAAAAACAAGCCTCAACCAATGACAGAAGCCAATACATATATGAACACTTCTACTCCATCTGTCCACTGGGTTTACACCAAGTGTGTGGAGTTCCCATGCACTGCTAATCTCCAGATAGCTGCAGTGGTGTTGCTGCTTCATCATTACTTTCATTAGTTAACTGCCCATTGTGGTCTCAGCACTTCACGCTCAGCTTGTGTTTCCTAACAACATGAGACAATTGGACTTTAATCCTTGCTAGAGGATTTGCTTCTGGAAAAACCCAAGGTAAGACAGTATTTATGAGATTAAATTTCTCTTGCTGGTAAAAGATATACATTAGTAATATGGTTTTCTTTTTAGAGTGGTAAGTATTTTATAAAGGATTATTCTAGCAATTGATATTAAGTATACTATAGCATGATAGATTTTCTTTTCCTCATATCCTTTACAATGTGATTTGATCTTAATAGTATCTTTGATTTATAATTGTGTAAGAATTCATTTATCCAGGTAACTGTAAGATTCATATAAAATGCCATTTATCTAGCATCTCTCAATGAGACCTTTCTAATTGCCAATCATAATATCTTGAAAAGAAAACTAAAGATAGAAATAAATAAGAAGGAAATTTTTAAAAAACTACAAAAAAGGAATAAAGTTTATCAATCTATTTCTTGATATCAATCTATTTCCTAATTCTTGGCAGAAATATCACAAACTACAAAATAGATAAAAAATGAATTTAAAAATATAAAATAAAAAGTGTGCATTCTACAGATGCCATGTAAATTACTAAAATCTTGCCTGCATAAAATCAACAGATATTTGTTTTTTCCAAGTTCTGAAAAGCTGAAATCCAAATGCATGGACTCAGGAGGGATGGCGTCTTCTGGAGGCTCTGAGGGAGCATTTGATCCAGGCCACCTCTCTCCAAAATTCTAGTAGTTGTTGGGGATCCTTCGTGTTCCCTGGTCTATATCTCTAACCCCTTCATTTGGCCTTTCTTATTGTGTCTCAAATCACTGGTTATTTATTACTTTTTTTTTTCAGAAAACCCCAGTCATTGGATTTGAAACCAGTATAAATTCAGGTTTATCTCATCTGAAAATCCTTGACTTTATTACATCTCCAAAAACTTTCCAAATAAGGTTATACTCATAAGTACTAGGGGCTATGTCTTGAACTTGACTTTCGGGGGTAGATAGTTCAATCCACTATAGTGCACAAAATCAAAGAGTACTACATGAAGACTGAACATCCAGTAGCCAAATTCAATCTTGCCATCAGAGTTAGGAGACAGTTAAATAGAGTTGGAGATAAAGGAGAATCTCTCCTAGAAGCAGGGGAAAAGAAAAAGAGTTTGGATGTGATAAACAAATTATGAAACTCCAACATTTGAATTATAAGAGGATCTGAGGAAGAACATGGAAAGTGAAATAATTGAAAGAGAAACAACATTCATGGATATAGTAGTTACACTGATTGAACCACCTCTTCATGATGTCAGTCTTAAGAAATTCACATATTTTCATTATAAGTGAAAACAAAGTGATATGTAAGCATCTATCTACAGTATTAAAAACATAACACTAAAAACAATAAAATTCAAGCCATTTTCAGATTTTTTTCTAAAATATTAAATACCAATAGATACTTTAGAGTTTTGAGGGATAAATTCTATGACCAAATACATTTCCTGCTGGTCACATTGTGTTTGTTTTGTAAAGAAAAAATTTAAATCTCATAATAATCATAATTGAATAATGTCCCACAAGAAAGTTCACTGTTACCTTATTTCACTTCATTTGATTCCCAAACCACCTTTCTGAGTTAGATAAAATTATTCCTCCCATTTTTAAAGAGGTGAAATATAAAACTTAAAGAAGTGTAGATAGTATACTTAAAATTAATGTTCTATATTGTCTATGTGTGGACACATGAAACA
Organism: Pedetes capensis; assembly: GCA_007922755.1. Taxonomy (NCBI): domain Eukaryota; kingdom Metazoa; phylum Chordata; class Mammalia; order Rodentia; family Pedetidae; genus Pedetes; species Pedetes capensis. The sequence goes on from VMDO01019545.1 coordinate 24,862, forward strand.
TTTCTACCATGTAATCATTTTGTAGATACTCATTAAATTACACACAAGACTAATACAAAAAATCAAAATTCAAAATTCAAAACACCTTTTTGAATACTAAAACCAATATATGCAGTGCATCATTGATAATTGCCTAATTATAAATGGCAGTTTATGGAATTTAAAGGGAATAAATAAAAATAAAATAATAAGATATTAGTAATAGGGCAGAAATATAATACTATGGAATTAAAAGGAGAATAGGAAAGGGAAATATTATATTTCCTATCAAAAATATCCAGCTTAATTTTTAATTATAACAAAAAGGGAAAAGCTGTTGAAAATGTATGGAAGATAAACAAAACAGCTATTGAATTTAAAAATAAAACACAGATCTTCTGGTTAAAGAAGAAGGAAATGCAACAAAATAAAGTCCACACTGTGGATTTAATCCTAGGGATAATTTTACATTAAAACTTCTTTTTAGGCAGAGTTTGTGACACATGCCTGCAATTGAAATGACTGAGGAGGCTGAGGCAAGATTACAAGTTTGCGGCCAGGGGCAGCCTGGCCTGTGTATCTTAGCGAGACCCTGTCTCAAAATAAAAAGTAAAAATTGGGCTGGGAGTGCAGGTCAGTCATAGAACACTTACCAAACATGTGTGAGGCCCTGGTTCAACCCCCAGTACTGCAACTAAATAAATAAGTAAAGAAAGAAAGAAATTTCAACAAAAATCCCCACACCCCAGCCAAAAAATAATTTTCGAATGTAAATTAAAAAAAAATAACTACAAGGTTGTAGTTTTTCTTTTCTCAAGTGGGCAATAAAAGGTGAGTGAGATCTATTAGGTATGTTTATATTGCTATACTATACACTGATAAAACTTCCATAAAACAATATGATAATATACAAATGTTTTAAAATAGTGACTTTTAAGGAAATTGACTCAATTGCACATGTAGGAATTTGTTATATGGATATAATCAGAAGCACAATGATTATTTGCTATGATATCCATTGTCACAATTTTTTTATAATAGAAAATTATGTGGAAAAATAGAAATATAATATATATCCTTTTTTTTCTTGTTTCCAACCAGCGGCTATCATAATTTTAATCAGATTAAAATAAAGTATGTCCCTTTTCTTCTCTTGTTCAAAATTGATGTAAGATAGCACTAACATTTCATTTATTTTAATTATATGCTATTTATTGTCCATACCACTTGACATAGATTACCTGAATTAATCATCATAATAATGTAAGTTAATGTCAAGACACTCATTAGAAGAGGAAAATATGGGCCAGAATATTGCAATCTTAGAACCCATGTTTGGATGGGAACTTGTGTGATTTCACATTTCCAAGCAATTTCCTACTGATTCCAGAAGTGAATGTGAGCAAAAGGGAATCACTCCCACCTATTTAATCATGCCCCTCACACCCAAACTATTATAGAGGAATTCACTGCTAGATGTAGTGGGGACCTTGGCAATGCATGCCTGCCACAATGGTGATTATTGCCCATTACCCAAAGGAAGACTTCCAAGTGTTAAAACTGACTTCTCTTTGCTCCTCCAGATGGTATCAGTCAATTGCAGCAAATACATATTTAAACAAAAGTAGGAGAACTTATAGGTTGACCAAAGTGTTTGACAACATTTAAAGAAAGCTACTTACTCTATAGGTATCTCAAGTAAACTAATAACTGAATGGTTTAGGCTTTAGCTCAGTCAGTAGAGTGCTGTTTTGCACATTCTGAGGACACAGGTTCCATCCCCAGAATGGCAAAATGGGAGAAGGATGTGGCAGTCCACTCCCCAAAACAATCCTGAAACAGTCAGCCATTGAAAACCCTATGAGGTTTGCTGTGAGTGGGACCTGACTCTACAGCACCTAACAACAACATGATGACTGAGAATCTTAAAAGGAGAAAAGAAAATCTCATGTATTCTCTAAACTATCTTCTCCAATTATAGTTCCATATTTGATCACATAATGTCCAGTAGAATATACAGGACTTCACGAAATGAAACGTGTGCATTTATAAAATCACATAACTATCAAAAATACTCTACTTTCTTCCTAACCTGCAAAGACTAATATATGACCATGGAAACATATGTTAAGTAGCCGATTAAATTGACTTCTTATGGTGTTGAGGGTAACTTCTTAGAATAAGTCATGAGACAAGAATCATTTATTATACTGTTTACTAATCTGTCTTAACTATTTGGAAAGGACTCTACTAAGTTCTCACTAAATGTTGGCTAAATAAATGAATGACAGAAACACAAAATAATATGTAAATGTATACTAAAAATAAGCATCCATTTATGCCTTCATCAAATATTTATTGGTGGCTTAATATGTGCGAGATTAGGTTGCTACTGATAAAACAAACTAAAGTAAATTATTTAAGAAATCATTAAATTTTTCTCAAACTTTCCTAACATGAAAATATCTAACATCAACACATCTCAAAGTATAGACTCAATCTTCTAACGATAGTATTTTTAGGAAGCAATTCACTGGGATAAATATCTTCAATATTGTGTGTAAAGGAGCTGAGATTTTTACTCTGAGTGTCCTTGTGATTTTTCTGAGTAACTTTTTAATGGAGATACTTTTTCATTCAGTAACATTTATTAATTATAGGAGAAATATATAGCAATAGAACTTCCAATATTTTTTCTATACTAAAAGTCAATTTTTCCAAGCACTAACATATTTTACTGTAATGTTGCTTGATATTGTAGTGAAGATAGTTATAATTCTATGGTAAGGACATGTTAGTCTACTGAAATACTCTGTATTTAGTTTCATCTCTTTGGAAGAAGAAGAAATTGGATTGACAAAGAAAGGACTCAATTTTCAAATAGTATGAAATGGATCCCCTCCTCCTCATCTTGTGAATATCTGCCTTTGAATGGGTGGCTGGGGTTGTCTTAGTCAAAAAGGGAAGGCTTTGTCTCCTTTTCATTTTTGACAGTGAAGAAAAGTGACAAGAAAAGTGATGAAAAACACATTAAAAGTAAATGGTCATCAACTGGAATCTCCTTAATGGAAAGTTTCCTGTAATAAAATGGTCTGATTGAAATAATAAGCTATTGAACCTGGAAAGGGAAGAAGAATGTGTGGCACTTTGGGGAACATAGTAAACTAAATGTAATCCAAAGGTAACAAAGGGAGACTTTTCTGGCCAGGGTTTACCTAAAGCTGCTGTTTGTCTCTTTCCATGAAAACTACCTTCTAAGCCACAGGGAGGGCATGTGTGTCGTCTTAGCCTGAAGGTTATTTTCATAATACAACTAGAGAGAGTCTGGAATATATGTGTGGAACCGATTGCCATAACCAGTAACCATCAAAATGGTATAGACGATGAATTAGTCTGTTGCTTTCGCCCCCTTTAACTAACTGTTCTGTTTTATTATCTGTGACACATCCTTTCATGGAAACTTACAAAGCTGTAGACAAAGGCAAATTCACTAGTTTCATATTTCTAAAAGAATGCCCTTAAATCATAACCTTAAAAAAGTGTGGTACAAGTTGATTGTTTTGGCAAGTGACTTTTAATCATAACATTGGTAATGATGAAGTTCTGAAACTGCTGTGGTATTGTACTATTTGTCTAACCCAACAGTAACCTTTCAGACATGAATACCATCCTCAGTACTGGCCTGCATATTAAAGATGATGATGCATGTTATTACAACATCTACCTCCGGCTTCAACTAGCAATCAAGAGTAAGATATGATTCTGAAGACTTGGCTTCTTCACACTGATGTTTTTAAGTCCTGATAACATGCCATTTTACAGAATCCAAAGTTTCCATTTAGGGAAAATTACCAAAAAAATACCTATGACTTTGAATCATTTACTGTCTTTTTTGTTAAGGTAGGAAAAACTAAGATCAAATATAAGCAAATCAATATATCCAGCAAAGTGACACAAAATCGATAGCAAATGAATGAAACAAACTATTTAAATATAATCCTTCAGGGTATGAATAATCCTGTGTCAGTGGTCCCAGCTCTTTTGGCACTAGGCACTAGTTGCATAGAGGACAATTTTTCCATGAACCCATGTTGAGTGGTGGCTTCAGGATGATTCAAGCACATTACATTTATTATGTAAGTGCAGATGAAAGCTGGCTTGCTCAACTGCCACTCACACTTGTACCAGTCTATGTCCTGGGGTTTGGGGCCCTCTGCCGTGGGGACCCCTGCCCTATGTAATATTCAATACAATCACATTGGGGGAATGTATATATTTACAGACTTTGAAATAATATTTTGGCCCTGATAAAAGAGGGTACAATAGATTATTTACAAGTGATCAGTTTTCCTCAAAAAACAGACACTTTAAAGAATTCCCCTTTTGAACTGCAGAAATTAATTAGATACTTGGAATTCTATGGCCACAGGAATAGGATAGACATAGATTTACCCTGGCCATCTTATTCATAGTTAATAGAGGGAAGGAAGGGGAAAGGATGATAAGCTTTAAATGGTATAGTAAAAATGGATTCTTTGTAGTATGTTGTTTGTTGTTAGGTGCCATTGCATCCCATCCGACATTGGACATTCATAGGGAAACTTACAGGGTTTTCAATGGCTCATTGTTCGGGGATTGCTTTGGGAGTGCACTGCCATGTCCTTCTCCTGTTTTTTGCTGTGCTGAGGATGGAAACCTCATCCTCAGAGAATGCAGTGCAGCACTCTAGCAACTGAGATAAACCCCAGCCCTCTTTGTACTATAACATTAAAAATTATTTGTAAAAACTAAAATTGTTAATATCTGCTTTTTAGCCTTAAAATAACATAAAGGCTCCTATAAAGGGCAGGAAAAGGACATTCTGTCTTTCCCTGTATGGATCAAGAATGCCAAAGTAGCCAAGATATACATCTACACATTTATTTAAAAGTCACTGAATATCTTGGCTGAGGATATAAATCAGTGGTAGACAATGTGCCTAGTATGCAGGGTACCCTGGGTTCAGTCTGCAGCACTGCAAATAAATAAGTAAATGTAGAGAATAAAACTCACTGAACATCTGCTATGTGTTCCAGAGATATAGTGAGAACAAAATAAAATAATGTCTCTCCTCATTTAAATGACATCCCAGGATGCAGAGACAGAAATAAAATAAAACAAATAAATAAATTAATTAATTAAATAAACAAGGAATATAAAGAGCTATTTGCAAAACGTATTATAGAAAAAATGTGAAGCTGGGAATATCCAGCACAGTGTTTGGGGACAATTCTAATTTATGTAGTTTCTTCAGAGTAGTCCTCACTGAAAATGTAGTGTTTCAGCAGTGACTAAATAAATATGATACATATCAAAAGCTAAACTATGACAGAAATCAACTTGTTCAACTTCAAGGAGACTTTTATTTTAACTTAATATATGTGATTCACTTTATAATGGGAATGATCGTGCTGTGTCAGGGAGACACCATTCAGGAGTCATGCCCTCTGTCAAGGAAGAACAACCTGGTATCAGGATCACACAATATGTTGCACTGGCATGCCCTTTTCTCAAAGACTTTATTTACAAAAATGAAGGATGTTCTGTCTTCTGAGTGATTGCAGTACGTGTCATCAAAGCCTAAGGTTTAAATCATCACCTTCTCATGTGCTATTTTTTTTTAAGAAAATACCAACTGCACATTTCTTTTCTTTAGAAGATGCCCTTTTTGGAGATAAGATGCTACTGCATTTCTAAACTATGTGAAAAGAATAATCTCTTTTTTCCCAATTAGAATAAGTGATTTAGTAATTTAGTTGACGAGAGGAAATTGAGTTTATCCTGTTTCTCAAAACTGGACAGATGTACTCACATACTAATTTTAAATTTGCAAATGAGCCAAAGAGAATATGAGAATTTTGCTTACAAAATGTCCAGTTTGGATAATACCTGTTGAGAGGAACAAATGATTGGCTTTCTTCTTCTTGAATAAATATTTCTTCTATGAAAATAAAGGAAATTCATCAAAAGAGAAAGTCATTGATGGAGTAGCAATTTTCTGTAGCTGAGTGAGATTTATTGAAGAGATTTTTTTCCAGTGGAGATCTTGATGTATCATAGATATGAATGCTGAATCAAGTCATCTTCAGTGTAAATTGTATTAATGATAGCAATATTTATATCTCATCAAATTGTTTTGAAAAAACACAGAGTGCAATATATGAATTTCTGGATTGGTTATTTAGTAATCTGGACAACTAGTGAATAAGGAGATGTGGATCCCTGTCCTGCTCTTTTATGTGATTTGTATTGCATGCATTTTTCTTAACAAACCATAGCTAGGATAAAACATACATGTACATGTTGTTATGTGTGTGGCTTTTTAATTTATACTGTTATTTCTGTAAGCTCCTTGAGTTAAAACTATTGTACAAAAGTGACTTAGTTGGAAAATTTTGTAAAGTAGATAATACTTCATATAATCTTGTCATGACAATAAAATTAATATTAACTGTAATTATATTATCTCTATTCTTTACTATGGGAGAAAGACCCAGGATCCCACTCCTCAAAAAACAATCAGGCATTGAAAATCTTATCAATAGCAGAGAAACACTGACAATAAAATTTCACCTGTTGTGTGTAGGGTCGCTATGAGTTGGACATGGACTCGATGGCACCTAACAACAAACAATTCCACACTAACTGACAAAGCTGAATATTAAGGACAAAATTGGCAAGTATTTTGAGGATCATATGTGAAGCAAAATGAGGACTCACAATAGATATTTTTCTAAGTCAAATCTTGTGAAAATAGAATCTGCAACTGAGAGTTACATGTAGGAGTTCCATTTGGTGGTAATTTCAGGTAAGAGGCAGAAGGGAGAGAGAGAGTAATTTTACAGTAGGAAAACCTGACAGGTGCTACTTTAAACAAATGACCAAGGTTAATGTCACAAGTAATATAAGTCATGCTGATTTCATGTATGCCTGATATGTAATGAGAAGAGCACTTCCCATCTGAGATCATTCTACCCCTTTGATTAATTCCAGGCTTATTGTGAGAAAAAATTAGACAAACCCAATTTGAGGAAAATGCTACAAAATGCCTGGTCAAGACACATTTTGTCTAGGTCACGTGAAAACAAGAAATGCTCAGAAATTGTCATAGGCTGAGGAGACCAAAGAGACAACACGACCAAATGAAATGCTAGATTGGATACAAGAACAGAAAAATATTATTAGTGGAAAATTAGATTAAATTCAGGTAAAGCTTTTTTATGTTTAAAAGTACTACACATTGATTAGGATAAACATAAAGACATAAATTATGTATAATGGGTATAAAATATCAGTCATGGTAGACGAATACATTTTAAGACCTACTGTACAATATAGTATCTATAATGAACAGGACAGCATTGCACACTTCACAGTTTGTTAAGAGGAAATATCTCATGATATGTTCATAACACACACACACACATATACACACACACAAGGAATCTTTAAGGAGGAGTTGGATATGTCTGACTGTTTGATGATAGTGGTGGTATCATGACTATTACATATGTCCAAAGTCCTCTAATTGTACACATTAAATATGTATACTTCTTTGTATATCCGCCATACCTCAAACATTGTTTAAAAGAGAAAATTACATATTTGTGAACTGTGTATAAACTGCCCTTAAAGTGAGGGAGATAGAGTTGGAGTGTAAGACTCGAACAAACTCCAGTGCAGTTGAAGCTTTACCTGTTAGAGCTCTGGAGCTACAGTGACCCTTTGGAGTTATACAAAATGAGATGGAGGGGAAGGCTTAGACCTCTGTGTTTGTGTCAGTCTGTTATTACTAAAGTTGACCTCTGGAAGTGCCCATAATGTAGGACAAGGCCTCAAGAGGGGCTGAGCTCTGAGCTGTCAATACCTGATTTTTTCATCAGTTTGGGGACAAGATTAGCTTTTAGGAGAGAAGCTTGGTGGGGGCTTGTAGAAAGACAAGATTGTCTCCACTATATACTCCACTATGCAGCAAAATGAAACTCCCAGAAAATTAAGTGAAGAATACTATTATGAAAATGAATTGCAGTGTCAATAGAAAGTGTGAGTGTGTGTGTATGTATGTGTCTATTTGTATGAGTGCACATAGAATACCTCAGAGTCTAAGGTTAAATAGATAATTTGTAAAATCTAAAATTCCGTTGGGGATAGGGATGATATACTAGAGGACTTTTAGTGTCTTTATCTCTAATTATAAAGATAAATAATTAAATGTAATAGAGAAGGCTCTGGGACAATGGACATATTTGTATTCAAATATCAAATTGTGATTGTCATTATTTTAAAAGCTTTATCAAATTGTACCCTTTTTAAAATTGTTTGAATTTTGTGTTCTTAGTTTACAGTACTTTCTCTTCTTCATAGAAAATAATGCTAAGTATGAATAAATCAGTTTATAAAATAAATAATTCCTTTTGTAATTATGAAAAAATATTTTCTGTTTTTAAATAATTTTAATTGAAATGGTTAACAATTGTCCAGTTTCATGTTCACCCTTTGCAAAGATAGGTCAAAACCCTATAGAATACTGTCTCCCAGTTTCTTTTGTCGTGTGAATATCCTTGTCACTACAGATATATTCAACCGATTTAAAACTTTCCTGATAGTTTTACAAAGCAAGTAGTAGATTGGAAGTGGACCATGGCCTTGTGAATAATAGGGCAGGAAATTGACGGCCACATTTCTCAGTCTTGAATCCCAGCCAGATAACCTTCATCAACACTGGACTTCTCTTTGCCTTGTCTTCCTTATCTGTAAAAAATAGAGTCCATCTTTCTCTTAAGGAATCCAAATGGGGTAGTTGAGAGATTTGAACAAAGTTCCTTCAATTCCCAGGAAAAAATGTTCTTAGAAAATACTTACCATCCACTTTTTCATCAGGGATTATTAATCTAGGGCTCAGGGGTTTATGTGCCAGAGTAGAGTGTCAAGGGGTTCCTGGACCTCCTCAATAATGAATTTTGTGTGCATGGGGAACTATATATCGGGGAGATATCAATCGTTTTCAGTAAATTCTTAACGAGACCTCTGCCCTGCAAAATTTAAGGCAACGATCCTATATAACACTTTTGTTGGATTTTCCCAAACAGATGCTTCTAGTCTGAAATGCTGTATTTGGCAAGGAATCTGAAAAGTCAAAGGTCATACATAAGAAAGATTTTACTCCTTGGGTTTGATGGAATACATTTGTCCCTAGCCAAGTCTCCTCCTCTCTGGATTCCTGTACCCCTCTGAAGGCAAACTTTCAAAGGAGACTGAGAGTCTTAATAATTCACTTCTTAAAGGTCCACATTCACACCACACTAGCCTTCCCTGTCTCTCAATTCCTTTTGCATTTGAGTAGCACCGAAGTTCAGAGCAGCATTTATTTTCAAGAGTGCTCTGAAAATATTTACTCAGGGTGATTATCAGAGCAATATTCTGTTGATTATCAGACCATCATACCAGAGTATAGGGTAGTCTTCCTGCACCCAAGGAAGTATAAGGTGCTCCTGTACCTTACAACCCTACCTTTAATTCTACCAGAATATGATGAGTACCTAATCTTATCAGTAACCCCTGACTATACCCAACTGGCTTCTTATAACTGAGCTTGCAGCCATAATTAGACTCTGGTGTATCTGTGCCTGTACTGTAAGAAAAGGCTCATGGGAACTGTAATACCTCTATTCTTCCTAAGCAAGGTTGGTGGCTAGTGAGTAAAGCGCATGTCTATTCCAGCATTGTTTAGGACCACCCCAGGTCGAGAAACTCATGGTATGAAGGACAAATTACATAGTATTTGTTTTTCTTTCTTAATTTATCATTCAGCTTTAGGGAAGACAGCAACTTAAAGAATGCAGGTTGGTGGGGAATATAGGCTGAGCACACAATCACAAAATGTTCAAGGCTCACAGAGCTTGCATAATTACACTGGCTGTGAGGGCCTTCTGGCACTTTTCAGCTATAATGGCAATCTGGCTAATTTCCCACTAGCTTAATCTATAACTTCAAAGACTCCTAAAGCAGTTACAATTATTCTGTTTGCTTTGCAAGTGACCTGTACTCTTCATATTGAGAGGCTAAACTCTCAGGTTGATGAATTAGAAGAGTACTGTTGAAACTTCAATTTTTTCCTAAATATTGTCTCTTCCTAAAAATCATCTCTAGGTAATATGATAGGTCTGGGGTTTAGCTTTCAGTTGGTAGAATGTTGTGCTGTGCTCTCTGAAGCCCTGGGTTAATCTGCAGCACCACAAAAATGGGAGAAGAACGTGACAATCCATTCTCAAAGCAATCCAGAAATATTCAACCATTGATATACTCACACAAAAAGAAAATGGAAGTAGAAAGGAGACCATTGGTGGGAAGCAAGGAGTTGTGAGAGGAGGGTCTTGAGAGAGTAAGGGAGAAGTTATCGTGAACAATGTACAATGAAATGCATGTATAAAAATGTCATAATGAGACCCATTAATTTGTATATTAAAAATTACTAATAAAAAAGTAAAAAAAAAAAAGAGAAAACTCTTATGAATAATAAAGAAGCACTGACAAAGTGCAAGACATGGCACAGTGTTGGGAAAGTTTTGCTGTGTTGTACATAGGATAACTATGAATAGGACCAGACTGGAAAGTGTTTAATAACAACATGGTAATATGTTAGTAAAACATTTTACATAAAGTATTTTTTTCCAAGTTTGAGGAGAATTTGAAGACAAACTATTGTCTGATTTTTTTAACTTCAACTTACTGAAATGAGAAATATAAGTTCAGGATAGAAAATGTCAAAATACACAAAGAACATAAAGAAATATTCCATTGCCTACCCCTAGTTACTATCAGTATTTTTTTTAGGTACTTTGTGGAGGAACTCAGTGTCTCCAACATACATTTTGTAAGTCCTCTACCACTGGGCTGCATTTCAAGTTCCTATTTTAATTTTTATCTTGAGACATCCCTTCTTTCACCTCTCGGGTTTCTGGGATTGCAGATGTGCACCACCATGCTAGGTTATTAATGTGTTTTATATTTAGTAATTAATTTAGTAGATGCCAGGAAGGTTGCTACATACCATGATACTAAAGGCTTTTTGTATCCCTCCATAATTTTAAGCCTTTTAAATATTTTTGCATATATATACATATGTTTATTTTCTTCATTTTCTTTTACTCTTTTTATTTAAATAAAATCAGGATCATGTTAAGTGTTTCCTTTTGTATCCTTATATTTTGATCTACATTATCTAATTGTACAGTTTTTCTGAACATTATTTCAATGGCTATGTAATATCTCTTCCTATACATAATTATAATCTATTGGTAACAATATCCCATTCTGGAGTCCTTTCACCAAATGTTACATCAAGTCAGATTAATCTTGGTGATTATGCTCTTGTATTTCCCTTTCCTTTCTTTGAACTATCTTACGTTTGTCAACTCTGATGCTTAATCTCTATTTTACATTTGACACCTCTATTTTCTATTTTCCAAACAATAAAAAAAAATCAATGATACTTATAGAGTTAAGGACAAAAAGCTGTAAAACGTTGGAGAGCTTTCCTTGGGATGTGGAGTGAACAATGATAATTGATTTTATAGATTTATTTTCTCATATTTGATTAACTCTATTAAAACTATAATGTACTTTCTAGATAAAGTGAATAATGCTAAACGTACAACAGCTATGAAATGGTTGATATTAAGAATGAAGACAAATTAAACCAAATGGTGATATTTTGTTGTTGTTGTTAGGTGCCATCAAGTCTAGTTCCCATTTATAGCAACCCTATGTACAGACCGAAACACTACCCGGTACTGTACCTACACTATATCAGTACTTCTCTGCTGTTCATAGAGTTTTCAATGGCTGATTGTTTTTTGGGAGTGGGCTGCCTGATCCTCCTCTCAAGCCTACAGCATCCAGTATTCCCAGGTTGTGTCCCATCCAAGGACAAACCACTCCTGACCCAGCTTAGCCTCTGAGATCTGACAGGATCAAAGGCCATGGTGGCACCGCTACAGCAAATGGTCACAGAGAGTACAAGAATTAGTGTGTCAGTTTAATAATTGACATTGATAAAGGTTGAGTAAAGAAAGTAGGGATAAAGTAGGAAAAAAAGAGACAGAATTCCTTGAATTAAAACTTGAAATAAAAGATGTATAAAGGAAGAGAGAAATAGAAATACACTACTAGAGTAGCAGAGCAAGAATTCTTACAGTCAACTAGTGAATAGTAAAAAATAGTGGGCAAAATTTTTAGAAGTAACAGCATATCTGCCTAATCTCAGTGCATTTCCTCCAAAACATTTATTAATTACTGTGGTGGTTTTAACATGTTATAGATTCAATCACATTCACATTTTTTTTCCAGAGGGTGAACTTAATTTCTCTCTCCTTGATTGCAGACTGGAGTTAATAACTGGAATCTAAGGAACACAGCATAGAAGGGGAAATTTAGTAGCTATTGTCAATTCTCCATTCTAATCCACATCTTTTCAACAGGTTTTTCAAAAGTGTTATTGTTGTTGTTGTTGTTGTTGTTTTTAGGTGCCCTGGAGTCAGGTCTGACTCATAGTGACCATCATAGGATTTTCAATGGCTGATTTTTTCAGTATTGCTTCAGGAGTAGGTTACCATGCCCTTCTCCCATTTTTGAGGTGTTGGAAATAAATCCCTGGTCCTTAGAGAGTGCAGAGCAGCACTCTACCAACTGAGCTAAATCCCAGCCCTATTCAACTGTTTTGTTATTGTTGTTGTTGTTAGGTGCCTTTGAATTGGTATCTCACTCATAGTGACCCTAACTACAACAGGTGAAACACTATTGCCAGTGCTTCTCTGTTATTCACAGGGTTTGCAATGGCAGATTGATTTTGCGGAGTGGGATTCAACCATTTTAGAAGGTTACAAAATCAGATGCAGAATAGCGTGTTGATTGGCTTCTCAAAAGAGCTCTCTCAACTCTTCATCCAATCCACATGTGATTCTAATTCATATCTGAATTTCTAGCCCTCTAAAACCGTTGAAAGGGTGTTATTTAACCTGTCACATATCTCTTTATTCAAATGATCAGGTTTAACATTACCAGTATAGGTTTTTAATCTGTTCGTGCTGATGGGAAATAAGATAGTTACCTATTTATCACCCTAGTATTCTCTTTCAAAAACCTATAACCCTTTGCCAGTCTTGGGAAAACATCAGACACACACAAAATAAAAAACATTACATACAAAAGAAACTGACAAGGATTCTTCAAAATGACAAAGTCAAAAGACAAAAGAGAAATATATAAATAAAAAAGAAAGAAAATATAGAAGAATTTTTTTTTTTAATCATGAGATTTGCAATGTGGAAGAAATAGAAGAAATATGCACTGCTTCATCCAGACATTAGTGAAAACTCTGGAGAAGTTTGAAACAAACTTGTACTTTAGTTAATAAATGTATTGTTGTTAATTTTTTAGCTTTAATCAATATGTTAAGTAAAATAATAATATTATATATAGCTGGGTGAAGTTAAGCAAAATCTGTGTTATTGCTGCTATGCTGTTAGTCCAAAATTATTTAAAAATAAAAATATTTTAAATAATATTCTTATCACTAAACTATGTTCATAACATTGTCACAAATATTTAAATATGGCAGAGGGCTTGTTAACAATTCAGTGAAATATAACACATGTAAGAGACTATAATTATTAACATATTGTCCTCCCATCTGATTGAACTAAGCAAGGGCATGGTGCTTCCAATCTGTTCCCTTATGATTTAGAGGTTGTTTTCTGCCTTTCTTATTTTTGGTTTGTTTTGATAGGCTAGGGAAATGTAACCATTGAGCCCTCTCAAGTAATCAATTCTAATAAGTTCTTTGATCCTGTCATAGTAAAGCCTACAGACAAAATTGTTGCTTAGGGCTCTATCCCAGGGGAATTACTTCAAAAGACTGAGAGCAAGAAAGAAATTATTTCCTTTTGTGTGTGTGTGTGTGTGTGTGTGTGTGTGTGTGTGTGTGTGTGTGTGTGTATACACTATTCCTGCAAGTTTTAGCAAGTGGTTTTTGAGAGTGGACCTCTGTGAGTCAGAGTATTAGCAATAAGATGAATTCATTGCCACTGCCCCAGGAACTTGATGTGGTTTCTTATAAAATAGTTGCCTTTTCTACATATTTTCTAATCTTACAAACTATGAAGATTTTATCAAACCCTTAACATTGATGAGGAAGGTGTTACATGAAAACATTTATGTCTAGCAATTGGCATTTTCCAGACTATGTGAATCAGGAAAATTGACTTTTTCAGACTCAGTTGTCTCTCTTTGATATACGTATAACATTTCTGTGTGCTTTGTATAATCTTTAATGATAAATTATCAAGAACATATTCCTTCCTTCCTTCCTTCCTTCTTTCCTTTCTCTCTCTCTCTCTCTCTCTCTCTCTCTCTCTCTCTTCTGTCTCTCTCTCTCTCTCATTTCTTGAGATAAGGTCTCACTATGTAAACCAGGCTGTCTTCCAAATCATAATCCTCACACTTCAGCCTCCAGAGTGCTGGGATTATAGGCATGCACCATCATATCCAATTCATATTCACATTTTCAATCTGAAATCAGAG